>DWCF01003635.1:0-18954 GCA_018230265.1 Delias oraia
GCATTCTTGCTAACATGAAATATTTTGATGGCACTGTCTCGTTCTCTACAACAAATGCTTCTAAGTAAGAAAGAGACGGCATTCTTGCTAACATGAAATATTTTGATGGCACTGTCTCGTTCTCTACAACAAATGCTTCTAAGTGAAAAAGAGATGGCATTCGTAAGTTTGTGTCTACTCGATTGTCATTGTGTGGTAGCATTAAATAGACAATTAGTGTAGAACTGATTGTCTATAGTATTATTATATCTCTATTCTCTGTGCAACCGTCGTCTCTGCGTCGTATCAATGGTTTTGGAATTTTCATAAATCAAGAAATGGGTAATTTTTATTGGCTTTTATTAAAAATTACACATGAGGATTTTTAAATGTATAAATATTGTAAATGCCTTTAATTAAAAATAAATGTTGATTGTTAATTTAGTTTTATTTCAACAAAGACCACTTCAACTGCTCCTTGGCCGACTGCAGCACCTGTAAAATTAATCACATAAGAATGTTTTCATGTCTGTTTATGAACAGTAAACTTTAGTCTTTAAACTACACAGCTTCCTAAAAGTAGTGTTTTACACTAATACATTTTACTTATCTGTAGAAAGTTTACAATAACTTGGTAAAGATGTAACCATGACCATCACTTAGTCAGCACGCGCAAATCTAACGACAGCTAACAAACAATTCCAAACGTGGCAAAACTCATTCGAATATTTGTTTAATGGTATAGTGGGGACCGGAGCAGGTAAGCGCGCTACAGTCTGCACGGGCTTTGTTGCTGGCTTTCTACGAGTATTCTGTGAGCCTGTACTATCGGGCTATGTGGTGTGTGACATCGTACGAGTCGACGCCAATTGGAGCCAGCGCTCCCACAGGAGCGACGGTGATGACACACTCGCCCGACCACCGTTTTTCGCTGAGTGAGTGAGGATATCGTAGGCCCATCAAATTCAGTCGGCGTAAAAGGGCAACACAACCTAATCGCGGATAGTGGCACGCTTGTCCATGGGCATTGATCTCTTTCCATAGAGACGACCCGCCTACTTCGTTTCCCCCTATACTATAAAAAGTTTCTTTTATCATTATAAATTTATAGTTTCTTTTATCATTTCTCGTCTTAAAAAAATGTCGTACAAACAAAACGATTGTATAAATAAGGAAATTGATTAGTAATAGAAAAGATACACAAATATATTACATATACAAGGGAAGGTTAAAAAAAATAAAATAATATAAAAAATTAACTATTTAATCCCAGATTAGAAGAGTCCTATCGGGGCACAGTGTGAACGGTGTACGGGGAGGCTGCAATTTTCTAATAGGGATTAGCACCGCCTAAAAGCCGTTATTCATAAATCCGACGAGGACCTGAAATTCATTCGCTCACTTCAGTACAACTTACAACCAAGCTGAGCATCGCGCGTCAGCTAATGTTCAACGCTTAAAAGATGCAAGACCTTGACTTGCATTAGCAAGCTAAAGTGGGCGGAAGGCCGACGAAGTGTTAGAGTGGAGACCACGGACCGGCAGACGCAGCGTGGGACGTCCACCCACAAGGTGGACCTAAAAAGGTCGACGGAAGTCGCTGGATGCAGGCCGTGTCGAAGGGGAGGCCTATGTCAAATGATGATGATGATGAAACTTGCAAAAGTTTCAGTTCAATCGGTTGGAAATATCTGTTTCACAATGGAGTTGTAAGATTTCATCTTAACAATCCAGGTACAAGGCAAGTTAAATAAAAGCTTTAACTACAAAGGAATTGACGTTTATTCAGAAGAAGCCATTACCGAATGCTCAATCTGTACCATCATCATCAGCCTACCGAGTCCACTGCTGGCCATAGGCCTACCCCAAAGATGCCCTATTGCGACCTTGAGCGACCTGGGTCCAGCGGTTGTCCGCGACCTTCATGAGATCGTCTTTACCAAATTGCCCCGGTACGCGGTCGCAACTCGAGAACCCATCTTTGCCAAAAATGTTGTTGGAGAAGTCTCTTGAAGAAAAACCAACATTAACTAGGTTATTAGGTTCACATACATGGAAATGTATGTGAGGAAAGTATGAATGGCAGTCCGATGGAGAGGCCTATGTCCAGCTGTGGACGTGCTACGGCTGGCTGGTGAAGCGACGTGTACAATGTGACAGACGTCATGGACAATAGGTGTTTTTATATATTGTAAAATAAATGAATAAGAAAATATTGTTAATTTAAATGATTGACTTCGAATATAATTTATAAATCAATAGCAGATACTAAGAAATCATTTTCAGAGACACACATGTGTACTTCTTTTAGTTCCGAAGTAGGTGTACCTCCTATATGGTAAGAGGACCCCGCCGCCCATCACCAACCGCGCCACGCTCCGCGCCTGCTGTGTTGCCGACCTATCAGCTTCTTCATAGATGATTCTATACTCGAAAACGCACAACACCCCTCTCTGCGCTGTCGGTCAATAAGGAGGAATACACTCGCTACGCCAGACGAAGGCAGACGAAGCGACCCGCGATCCCACTGGCATTGTATGCATTGCGTGCGCGCGTTCGCGTCCACTCAATATTTTACTTTTTGAAACGGTGCCAACGAGCCGCGCTCAGGGTAAGCGGTCCTGTGCCCATGGACACTCTGCTCCTGCAGAGCCACGGGCGCGTTGCCGGCCGTGTTTGTTAGTGCTTTTTTATTTTATTCTATAGTGGACAATGGAGCAGGTGGTGCTCCTATTTGGTAAGAGGACTCCGCCGCCCATCACCAACCAAGCCACACTTCTCGCTTGCTGTGTTGCCGGCCTTTTACGCTACTTAAAAGCATTTTCAAGGGCCTCCGATCCTCACTCACTCAGCGAAACCCAGTACAAGTACAGTTTCACGCTGAGTCTTCTGTGAGCCCGTGCTATCGCTTGACGAACCGGCCCAATTCGTGCGTCAGCATGTCTCTCCCACGGGTACAATGCACGGGCACGGTCCCACTATAAGGAATCCTAATTTATTCGTACATAATTGTCTTGTATGTATTGTTAGGAGCTCACAAAAGATACGCAATGACAGTGCGAGTGACGTAAGCCTAGGTATAAAAGCCGCTGCGCACCCTTTCCGAACGCGCTACGTCAATGGCACGGCGACCGCATCGCATTGGCTAACACGAGCTGACAACCTCCCGAGAGGAAAACAACACAAACTCAGATGGCAGCAGTTATTTTTGTCGCTAGACTCACGACGGTGGGCTGCCGAGCGGCCGCTCAGGCGGCTCAGGCCGAGGTTCGCCTCTCGCTACGCCCTTGCGCTAGTCGCGGCCAAAACCGATTCATGCCCCTAACGATTTGCGTGTACTATTAGGAATATAGAGTATTTCCTTTAAAATCAGTTTTGTGTGTTGGAGTATATAAGAATCCACCTTTGGTGCTTATAATATACAGATAAATACCTGCGCGACGGTCTGTTCGCCGAGGGGCACGTCGTCGGTGCGAAGCGCGGTCCGCGACACGATGGAGGTGGGGTCCGCGTCCATGATCACCCTGCGAACCACCCACTCACTCATTAGAACGCTGCGCCTTTAAGTTTACGGCATATGCTTAAGCATGGCTCCCACGGGTGAAAATTTTGTGTGTATGTAAAGAAAATTATATTTTAAGTGTGTTGCCTTCATCCAACTGTCATACTCAGATGGATGTAGGTTTGATAATCTGTGGTGAGAAAATATACAATTATGTCCGTTTAAAATAAACAAAATGGAATAAAGAAGACATCGTAGAAGGTGGTGGATGACGTCTATCCATCGCAATAGAACATAGCCCGGCGTCAACTGAGCGATTGAGCAGAATATAAGCACGCGCAGCCGCTCCTATGAAGTCCGCACTAAAATGGCTCTTTTGGGAAGGGCTCGGCAGCGCGAGTGGGATGAGGAGTATGAAGTTTCCAAACTCGTCACGCCCACTTCAGCTGAAGGTACACGAGGCGATAGACACGATGGCAAACGAGCAGGCGGCTCACCTAGGGCAAGGCGGGTGACGGGTGCATTGGTAGCTGTAAGGCGGGCCTTGGGAGCACTCACCCCGAGTCGCAGATCTCGTCGAAGGCCAGCAGCACCGCGTCGAGGTTCTCGAGGAGCACCCGCTTCTCCACGTTGCGTCGCAGCAGGATGCTGACGCTCTCATACAGCGCCGTCAGCACCGATTGCACGATCAGCTGCAACAGTGCCACGCGGCTGGTTAGTGCGGCCGCAGCCGGCTCTTTTTTATGCTACAGCGGACAGCGGAACTGGCGGAAGAGAACACCGCCATCCATCACCGTCCACGCCACACTCCGCGCTTGCAGTGTTCTCCGTTTTTTACGCCACTTAAGCGCCATTATAAGGGCCTCCGATATCCACACTCACTCAGCGGAACATAGTAGAAGCACCCCTTTAAGTAACATGTAACATTTCACGCTGAGTATTTTGTGAGGCTAGTGACGACTTCCGACTTCTTCCTTCCATCATCATATGCTTCAGCATGGCTCTCCCACGGGTTCGACAGTATTAAGATCGTCCGACCACATTCAAGACCATTCAGAGGTTGAATAAATAAAATTATACTCGACCGGATCTATATATCCGGATACCGGATAGCACGGGCTCACAAAATACTCAGCGTGAAACGGTACTCGTACTGTGTTTCGCAATATAATAGTGCCGCTTAAGCGGAGTAAAATGCCGGCAATACAACCAATGGGCGGACTGTGGTGCGGTTCACGAGCGGCGGTGTTCTTTCCATATAGGAGACGCACATACTCCGTTGTCCGCTATAAAATATAAACATTAACTCTCGGCGAGCCTCCCGCCCGCGTTAAGCAGTAAAAATATGGGTTTCTCCTGTGTTTAAGCTATTTCCCCACCAAATTTTACTTTTACCATGAAATAGTGTAATCATCACGTCTTTTTTTATACAGATGTCCCAAAACTCAAGGATAATCTTGAATAGACAGTGCGATCGCGGTACTTAAAAAAAAGCGAGCAAGAATGTCGATTTTTAACTTTTTGGTAAACATGTCTACGCCACGCGATGGAAGATGATCTCACGAAGTCGCGGGCAACAGCTTGATCCGGGTCGCTCAAGATCGTAATGGGTCGTCTTGAGGGAGGCCTATGTCCGGCGGTGGACTTGATTGGCTGATGATGATGATGTCTATTATCACTTAACTAAGCGACATTGAAATTTTTCCTAACACTTCCAGAGCTGGTACGACTTGGCTGCTCTCTCGGTACCAGATTATCCTAGTTTTGAGACACCCGGTATCTATAGATTCGTGCCAGTGTATTATTAGAGTAGAAGGCGAGCCCCACAGACCTCGTTCTCGTGCGAGCTGCCCATGACGTAGAAGAAGAGGTCCACGTTGTTGCGGTAGACGCAGGTCAGGCCCTCCAGCATAATTATCTCGGCGTTCGCCCTGCCACACACCCGAACGCACAACATACACAAATTTGTACATAAACACACAATCCTAGCGAAATTGCCTATAAACTTCTTTTTAGTTTACCCTATCTGATGATAGGGTAAAAAAGTTTCGCCAGCCATGCTGTAAGCCCGTGTACCTGTCGCAGTCACCTGGTCGGATCCGCTATTTGATTGAATGACTAGCGCGTTCATTACATAGCACTATGTTGATTTTTTTTTAAATTTTACTTTATTGATTGATTTTACTTAAAAGTGACCTTTTCTTAATAAAATAAAAATATATTTCGGCCTCATATCTCATTCGTCGACTACGCTAAATGATGTTCAGTCAAGACGTTGAATGTTACATTCAACAACTTGGCGAGTTGTCCTTTAGTCATTCAACTAAAAGTCGTAATTCAATGAACGCGCTAGTCATTCTATCAAATAGCGGATTCAACCAGATGACTGCATACCTTCAACCTTAGGCGTTATAGGCGTGTCTCAGAAAATTACGTTTCCTTAAACCTTAAGTAATAAGTAAGGGAAGAAAAATGCAATTGGGTACACAGATATGTCACCGAGAATATTTTTAGGCCAAATATTTATAAACTAAGTACAAACCGGAAACATGTCGGGTTTTCACTGTCAAGCAATTTTATGTTTAAATAATAGTTTGTGATTTGACTTGTTATGTCTGCCTAAAATGGGGAGACTGCCTGAATGGCGTCTGCCTAAAATGGCAAGACCACCATAATAAAAAGAGCACAACTTTATTCTGGAGATCAGTCCGCGACTGATTATTAGAATATAGACATTGAAAGTAGAAACCTTGTCTGATGAACATTGTAAGTAGAATCTGTCTTTTTATACTTTTCTAAAATAAGTAATTGCTGTGTTATGTGTAGTATTTTTCATATTTTTCTTTATATGAAACCCTTCTGCGACATATATGTTCACACAAATGTCCAAGTGACAGGTTTTGGTCTTTTTATGGTACTTAATAAATAAATGTTGATTCACAATTACATAAGATGTTTTTTTTGTTTGTGGTGTTCCTTTCAAAATCGACATTTTCCTATATGTACCTCGCACACAATAAGTTTGCAGAACATCGCTCAAAGATATTTTAGGTACTAAATTATAGGCATTTATTTAAATTGCAAAATTTAAAAAAAACTAGAAATATTTCTACGTATTAAAAAGAGTCGCTTTTCTAGTTAGTCCAGCATTCATTTATAAGGGGAACTGAATAAAGAAAGGAGATGAAAATTTAAATTTTCTATGACAATATTAATACATAAATAAGCATGTTACCTGTGTGTTTTGTTAAATAAATTCTTCTCAAACGCTTTCTGATCCTTTGTTGTAGGTAAGATATTGGGATCGTAGTACTTGGCCAGGATTCGATTCCCATCGTTGTCAAGAATACACATTCCCTTTATTATGTATAATGTCGGCTCCTGGAATATTCATAAGTAGAGAGTTGAAGCTTAATGATATAAGTTTAAATCTTAAAATAAACAAATAAATTGACATTACATTATATTACAGTATATAGATTATGAAGATCTAAAAACTGATATAATATATGAGATTCTTATTAGTTATTAAAATGCCGAAACTTTTCCAAGCTATATCTGGTTCACAATTATATTTGTAGATTTATACTCTTCTATTTATATTGTTCTCTGTGTTGTTTTAAATTGATGTATACATTAGGCCTATGTCCAGCAGTGGACTTGAATAGGCTGATGATGATACATTTTATAATTATAATATTTTTTTAGTGCATTTGAGTTCAGTTCAAGTTGAAGTACTTGTATTGAATATTTGTATAGTATAATGAATTATTAAACTCTTACAAATAAGGAGCCGTCCGTTGCTGATTTCTTATGAACCATGTTTTCTGTTTAAATATGAAATAAATTATTAAATTTACATTAAAAACATGTAATACACGACAGCACTATTGTAGGAAACGCAATTCAAAACAATGACGTGTCAATGTCATATCATTCTCGTGTCATTCTTACTTTAAAGCTTCTGTGAGTAGCGATCATCGCAGAGGCTACAAAATAAGAGACCAGCGATCATAATTTTACTTAAATGACGACAGAGAAACAAGCAAGAATATAATCAGAATTAAAAGGGCGATGCAAATTATAACAATTATTGTGTAAAGATTTAGATAAATTCTAATTAATCAGGGAATCAGAACAAGACTGACACAACACATATTGATGAGGTAGGAGATGGAAATCAGTATGTGATATATGTTTCTTTCTTCCAAATCATATTCTCATGTAGAGTGATCACTAAGTCTGGGTAAAATTCTAAAATATACGCATGGCCTAATATGCAACAGCAGATTATAAAAGTTATGGATTGAATGGAAATTATTTATTTATCTAGTAATATTGTTTGCTTGTATGCATCCAAGTTAATAAATGGTAAAAAACATATTTACGTTCGACTAGATATTTCTATTTCTCTACAGTATTTTTAATTTTATTGGGCTAACAAAATATTATATCAATTAATATTGATATTATCTATAAGCGATTAAATTATTGATGTCCATGATATTTTTTCGGAAGATATATATATATTTTTAACTATTTATAATAAATTTCGCATGTTAGCTATTGTTATAACTTATTTTATCTGTAACTATAGAAGTGTATAGTAATAAAATAATATTTATTGCGCTAGTGATCTGCTTCACTGCGCCAAGAACACTGGACAAGTATTTTTGAAAGGACTAACCGCTGTCGGGGACAAGAATAAACAATACACATATTTATATATGTTATGGTACACTTGTCCACTACACTGGTACACTATTATTACGTCATGTTGAATTGAATTATGAAATTTAGATACAACTTTATAGAAAATGTTTATTTTTATTATATTTCAAATATACGTAAAGTATTAAGGTGTGATATAAAATATACTGTTTGAATACATAATAAATTCCAATAAAATAATATCAATTAGAACTCTTTGCACGTCTTACGGCTGAAATGATGATGATGATGAATTAGAACACCGATTGATCTGTATTACAATGTACTCATTGCTCTTTCTCATAGACTATAGCGAAACAATTAGACCGTGATGTCTGTCAAGCATAACAGCTATGTGTCATAGCAAAACTAAAAGTTCTTTTGCCTTTGACAACTTAGTGACCCGCGTGTTATTTTGGTAATTTTTAATTTATAATTTAAAATAAAAATGTATTTTTCGTGATTGTGATCAATATAGTGTATATATTTTACATTTCAGATAATAAAAATGCAGAACGATGCCGGAGAATTCGTGGATCTCTACTGCCCTAGAAAATGGTGAGTGCGTGTGTCATTGAGGTTAGGTTTGATGTTTTAATATAATTATCTTATTTACATGTATTTTCCTATTTCCTTTTATCTAACAGTCATATTAGTTTATAAAATGAAATTTAATAATTTTTTTATCATTTGTCAGTGAAAGTCGATGTTACTATTATACCTGTGAAGATTCAATTTTGAGTGCCTCAAACTAATTCTCCATGTTTTAATTTACTTCTCCTGCCAAAAGAATTGAAATTACATTTCTTCGATGGTAATTGAGTATTTGATGCCTGCTGTGAAATATTAGAATAAAATGAGCTTATTTTTTATAAAATCGTTTTCAGCTCAGCCAGGCACTTACTGTCTTTTTTAAAATTATTGACTTTCGTTTTTAATTGAGTACTTGATGCCTGCTAAAATAGTACAATGAAATGAGATAATTTAAAACAATCGTTTTCAGCTCGGCCAGCAACCGTCTTATCCACGCCAAGGACCACGCTTCAGTCCAACTGGTGATCGCCGACGTTGACCCAACAACTGGCCGAGCCGCTGACACGTCCAAAATGTACGTGATCTGTGGTGCAATCCGGAGAATGGGCGAGTCCGACGACTGCATCGTGAGGCTAACTAAAAAGGATGGCATTCTTACGAAGTAAGCTTTTTACTAACATTCAAATCAATACAATCTGTGCCTATATGTAAAGTAAAGTGGAATCTCAATAACTCAAACCTCATTTACTCGAAATCATAATTAAATCAAACAAATGCTATTCCCTTCTGCTGAACCTCTAAATACACACTATCTTAAATTAATTAGTCTGTAACTGGAACAAAATCCTATTTCCCTACGAAGGTTTGATCAGAATATTCATTCTCTAAAACTCGAATTTCAAAAATGATACTCTATATGACATACTTATTAAAATATTGTGACCTCTTGATGTCATAGTGTTCACATCCTACCGCAAGCCGTGAGCTGTTTAGTTCTAGTGCATTTAAATTTATATGAATAAATGTGTGCCATAAATCTCAGTCAAATTGTTACTTAACAATAATATTATATTTACATTCAATAATAATATATATAATTTAAGTTATTGATAGATATTCTTATAAACCAATTTACAGCACAATGTATTACAGCAAGCTATGTTTGCAATTGACTAACAATTGGGATCTCAATGCCTGACAACGACAAATGGGAAAGTAATTGCTATCCGTTTATATTCAACTTTTCTTTCTGTTATATTTTCACAGCGAAAACAATGATTTCAATGAATTAAACTCAAAGCCAGACTAAAGTTAATTTAAGTCTTCAATCAGAAATATAAAATTTAACTAAATATATAGAGATTTAAGAAACCGGCTTTAATTCGCCAATGACGTCGCCGCGACACGGGACACTTCTTATTCCTGATCTTCCAGACTTACCAAATATAATAAAGACCAACTCAGCATGTCTATTTGGATATACAATAAAGTACCAAGTAATTGAATAAACTCACTTATTTCAAAGTTAACTATATGATTGCTTGAAAAACTGTCATTTTTATAATTTAAATGAATTAATGGAAACATTCATTAATGGTTATTCACGGAAGTCCAAGGGGAAGGCCTATGTCCAGCAGTTGAACGTCTTACGGCTGAAATGTTGGATGGCCAACATATAAATAAAAATATAGACTTCATATAAGCATTAAGAATTAGTGTGGAGTCAGAGCATTGGTTTGCATGCAAACCATGTATGCATGCGTATTATAACATGAAAAGTACAATGTTCGATGCAAATAAAGTTTTATTTTATAGTTTGTGGTTTTGAAATAATTGTTTGGTCAAAATGGGGTAAAATGTATGTAGCTAAGAAAGCTAATAAGGATATTTTGAAATATATCATAATTAAAATGAAGAAAATACCATTTAAAAGTCTTAGTATCCAATTGGATACATTTTTTAAAAATTGTTTTTATTTATAATTTCTATATCTATTAACACTAAGTATGTATAATAACGTGGTGATTAAGGCAAATAACCCCCCTATGACCATGCGTCTTTGGGGGAGGCCTGTGTCCAGCAGTGGACTTGAATGGGCTGATGATGATGATGTATAATAACTTTTAACTAATTTCTGTTTCTTTTGTTTCAGGAACTACTGATGTGTTGTAAGGGTTAGCATTTAAGAAAATTAATAATATAATCTAAAAAAAAGAGGGTCTTTTATTTCTTTTATTATTACCTCCAATATGTCCTAGGCATGTTCAGTTAAAATAAGATGTGAAAAAATCCATTCATATTGACAAAATCGGTTCCTATGACTAAACCACTGCATATATATTGATGAAATTTAATAGGAAACTACTTAAGCTTACTTTTATTATAACATTATTATATAATAGAAAATACTCGGATGCTTTAAAAGTTAAATGCAATATATTATACTAGCCCATTTCTTATTCATTCATGATCTTTATACAACTGTAAATAAACTTCCGTCGCTTGATTATGGGCAAATAAAACCATTTTATTTTTAAACGCTATTTATTTCGAATAATACAAATGTACAGTTTTCATAATTGTAAAACACTTTTCGTTTTTTATTGTGATTCTTTTCACATTATTCTTCAGGTCATATTGCGCGCCATTTTGCAAAATAGCCGCCACAGTCAAGTGCAAATTGGCAGACAAATAGATCACTTGTCAACATGTTCCAATCGTTAATATAAATTTTTGTAAGCTGTGTTAATGTTTATTTACTTGCAGCGTGACCTTAGTTCGAACTTGCTTGACATTGACACTCATCATCATCCCAAGCGACAAATGACAGCTGTCATACGCTCAATGACACTTTATTATGAACTAGTCAAGTGTGGCCTGACGCGTAATATGAAAGTGATGTTCGTACCGCTTTCGCGACACGACATGCCACTTGCATATCAATTGCTCAGACGTCACTCAAGGTCGCCAGCTGCTTCTCACCTACAGACAATAAGACTAGTGTCAATGTCATTCGTGTACAAGTAAAGCGTGTTGTCTGGCATCCAGGTAGCACTGCCAAGGAGGCCACGTCACCGGCCCCCGCAGCCAGACTTCCCACCAGGCGGAGGTCGGCAGATGGTCTTCGTCTTGCAAGCGCGCACGCCAGCAACAACCATCAGGGCGCACCACGCCACCAACCACCAGATATCCTTCCACATCTGTTGCTACAAACATTTAAAGTTTACATACTCCATACAAGAAATTTTAACGCAGCGTCCGACTGGTCATACAGTCGAGGTGGCCTTCGCTAGTCGAGCCTAGGCTGACCATCTTCTCTAACCTACTACTGCTTGTATTACGGTAAGCAGCTCCTTTCGGCAAGCTTCTGCTATATAAATGTATACTATATCAGACCGTTCGTTTATATGAACTATATATTCCATCCACCATAGTCCAGTAACGAACCCCGGGGTTGTAGGCCCTACCGGCTTAGTCCGATTCAGTTTGTATAAATTAACTTCACTCGCAAACCACAAACAGAGGAAACTAGGTGGAATCGACCAGGTTGTGAAAAATAGGTTTTTCGGAAAGTTATTTCATTTTGGTGACAAGATTTGATTGTATGTATGTTTTATTAGTTGATGCTGACACGCGAGATCGGATTGAGGTTAAATTTAACAATTTGTGACCACCTGAAAGGCCTGCTATTACCTCGAAGCTCAATGTATGTATGTTAAAAAAAACGAAAGACTTTCCAAACAACCAAAAATCTCTTTCAACCAATGCCAATGCTTCCAGGTGTTTAAGTGATTACGTTCACTCACAGATGTCAAAGTGACTCAGAACCATAGTCCAAATGTCGCTGGCAATTCTCAGCACATCTATTATATAACATCAATATGTCTTTGAAGAAGAGACTCACCGCGACTTCACCAGTACTTGGGCTTACATCCGCCAGGACAGCGCGGGGGGCGGCACGATGACTTGCGCTTACACGCCACTGCCGCGGCCACCTGTCAAAGTCAACGTCAACGTCACACACCATAGAGCCACTGCGTCAGTAACAAGAGTCAAACTCAGATGGCATTTAATTCTGTGAATACTATATAAAGTGCGATAAGACCAAGTATAATATAGTCTGGGGATATGTTATCATCATCATTTCAGCCGCAAGACGTCCACGGCTGGACATAGGCCTCCCCTTTGGACCTCCGTGCATACCTGTCGGAGGCGACCTGCATCCAGCGTGTTCCGGCGACCTTTATAAGGTCGTCTGTCCACCTTGTGGGTCCCACGCTGCGCTTGCTGGTCCATGATCTCCACTCTAACACTTTTCGGCCCCATCGGCCATATGCTTTACGTGCAACGTGGCCTGCCCATTGCCACTTTAGCTTGCTAATTCGGCAATTCATTTAATATGTTATACCTATCCCTTAAATGCGACCATGGGCGGTGCAGCGTATCCTAGGTGAGCCTTCTGCTTCGTTTGCCTCCCGATTTATTATATAAAAAATATTCTAAACTAATTATTACACAAAATGTAGATTAATTGTCAATAGAAGTCTCGGGAACTTTTAGTTCAAAGTACTCGCACCAATATTGAGGATTCTCAATTAATTAAATAAATCTACGGATTATGTCGGCTACAAGTAATATTTTGCAGATATTTTGTAGACACTTAAAGAAATGTATTTATTTGTTCCCGTGACTGAATTATAATTTATGTCTAAATTCCTTTTAGCAAAAGTAATTCTAAAATAAAAGCAATTTTATTTACGAAGCGGGCAACGTACTACGTACTTCTAGGCTTATGCACGCACAAGAGAAAGGACGCGGCCCAAAGAGCCGCCTACACACCTGAAACAGTAGATACAATAGGCAAAATATTCCGTAACGGATTCTCTTCATTATTTCCCGCTTTCTACGTGTGCACTGCCGGCATATTGTCTTTATTGCGATTTGTGTTAATAATTCATCATAGCACCATCAATTTTCACTTCTTTTGTTCTGTCCGAGACGACGTGTCAACTTACTTTCTTTTTCCGATCGGCCACTCTTCTGTCAGCGCCGCGGTTAGGCCTCCTTGGAGGCCTCACACGCATTTCTCATATCAACGCCACAGATTACGTATAATTGACAAATATTACATTATGAAAACTGGAAGCGTAAGTATATTTATTATATACTACATGTTTATTAAGGTTTTGCTAAATAAATATCGTCCCCGTGACGCCTTTTTTATCTCATTGCGGACAACGGAGGTGGGTATCCCAAATGGTAGGAGAGCACCGCGCCACACCCTCGCTTACTGTGTTGCTGACTTTTCCGCCGCTTGCGCGCCATTTTAAAGGGCCTCCGATATCCTCAATTACTCAGCAAAACACAGTATAAGCACCGTTTCACGCTGAGTATTTTGCAAGTTCGTGGTATCACTTCGCACCAGCCGTACCAATCAGTGCATCGGAATATGCTTCAGCATGGCTCTCCTCGGAATGCAGTGCCTACATCATATGTTAGGTCGCAGCCTTGTGACACAGTGCGACCTTTTCTAATCCTTGCATTTTTTAATTCGTAATTTCTCTCTAAATAATTCAAAATGTATATAAACTAATTTGTTATTAAAGTTACCGACATAGCCGGCCGAATTAGCAGGCTGAAGTGGCCATGGGCAGGCCGCATCGCACGTCGAGCGGATGGCCGATGGGGTCGAAAAGTGCTAGAGTGAGTGGAGAGCACGGACCGGCAAACGCAGCGTGGGACGTCCACCCACAGGGTGGACGGACGACCTTGTAAAGGACGCCGGAAGACGCTGGATGCAGTTCGCCTCCGACAGGTATTCATGGAGGTTCAAGGGAGAGACCTATGTCCTATGTCCAGCAGTGGACGTCTTACGGCTGAAACGATGATGATGATGAATTTGTTAACTTAAATTTGCACAAATTACAAAATGCCGTACTATAGCGCGCAGTACCCCGCACGCCGCACCTCAGACGAGTCTGAAGAGTGCCGACGATCGGTTGGACTGCGCGAGCGGCGGAGCGCTTCGCTAGCGAGTCACGAGTTTAGGTTCGTGGCAGTCGCTCGCGCGCCACCGCTGCGTTACCCGCGCGTCGACACTCGCGACATTTTACTTCTATACCAGCAGTGGACTTGAATAGGCTGATGATGATGATGATAGTGGAAGATCTACTTGTTTCATTTCTTGTTTTTTTTGTTTAAAAAACAAACTACAACCGCTGGACCCAAGTCGCTCAAGATCGTAATAGGTGGGCGTCTTTGAAGGCGGCCTGTGTCCAGCAGTGGACTTGATGGGCTGATGATGATGATGATAGTAGTACCCATAATAAAAGTTTTTAAAGCGACGCTATACCCTAAGGCATATGCTCTTTAGGCAATTGTTGTAGATAGCTCAATGCTCTGCAAAGTCTTAGTACGTTCTTCAATCGTTGTTATGTCCAGGACAAGTGATGAAAACCATTTTCCGGCAATTTTTACATCTTGGGTTACATAAATGACGTTTTAGTAAGAATCGCCAACTTTTTAAAAGCATATTTCCCACCCGTGGGAGAGTCATGCTGAAACATATGCTGACGCACTGAATGGGCCGGCTCGTCCGAAGCGATAAGAGCTCACAGAATACTCAGCGTGAAACGGTACTTCTTCTGTTGCGCTGAGTGAGTAAGGATATATGGCACGTGAAATTACACAACTCAATCTGCGTAAAATCCAGCATGAAAACACGCGAGGAGTGTGACGCGGTCGGTGATGGGCGGTGTTCTCTTACCATAAAGGAGATCCATATTCAGGAATAGAAAAACACAGAATGAGAGTAAAATAACTTTATTACGTCACTCGTCCCTAACGTAGGCGGGAAGGCATCGCCAGAGTGACCTCCAGTAGGTGCGACAGAGAGAGCAGAGGCTCTCGTGGTGTCTCCCTCGCGTGCTCCGCGGTGACGTCACGCGGGACGCTTCCTTGGCTTGAGTGAACACCTAGAAGATTTATATAACAATATAAAAATATAATTTATACATAGACATAGCATGTTGACAATATATAAAAAAGCATAGAAATTAAAAAAGCATAGAAATTAAAAAAGCATAGAAAATTTGAAAGCAATATTGAACCATATGTCGAATGCAATAAGTTCAAAATTAATCTCTATCTAGTTTGAAATCACGACAGGAGTGCTTCTGAACCCAGACATCTTCGGGGTTCACATAAAAGCACCTCTCCCTCAAACTCCGGCAACACAATCTTGATTCAACTGGGACTAAGGGCCATGGGCGTCGGATAGCCTCGTATGTAACAATTATAAAATAAGCATTTCTTAACTCGCATTCTTCACCCGTGGCAGAGCCATGCCAACAGAATACTCAGCGTCGAACGGTACTTATACTGTGTTTCGCTGAATGAGGATATCGGAGGCCCTCAAAAGTGCCGCTTTGCGCTGAACACAACCAAAGCGCGGAGTGTGGCGCGCTTGTCCATGGGCGGCGGTGTTCCTTACCGTATAGGAGACCCACCTGCTTCGGTGTCCGCTAAACTATAAAAAAATCTCTTAAACCGATCATCAAAGGTTGATGAATTTTAGCCAAGACGCGTCTCAAATCGGCCCTCAAATAACAACAGACAGACATATAACATATAAAATATATAAATATATAATAGGCGACCACGTCCCGACACGCGGTGGAAAGACGATCTCACGAAAGTCGCGGCAACCGCTGGACCAAGATCGCTCGAGATCGCAATGGGTGGGCATCTTTGGGGAGGCCTGTGTCCAGCAGTGGACGGGATGAAATGATGTGGGAACTAAGCTGAAAGTAAGTCAAATGATGTATTGACAAATGCAGCTCACTGGCGCTGGCTCGTCGCCGAGGTCGCGGAGACGGGGCGCGGCCGACGAGCACACGGAGGCCTCACTCTCCACAATCCTGTGGTAAACATAACTACAATTTAATTAATTTTCTCCATACTGAGTTGCCGACAAGTGAATTCTTTTTCTACAGTATAGCGGAGAACGGAGCAGGTGGGTGTCCTATGTGGTGAGAGACGTCGTCGCCCATGGACAACTGCGCCATGTGCGTGTTGCGATGTGTTGCTTGCACAGTTGCTCATTGAAGACGCTGGCCGCAGGTCGCCTCCGACAGGTTTTCGTGGAGGCCCATGTCCAGCAGTGGACGTCTACGGCTGAAATGATGATGATGAACCTAACCTAACCATAAAATTTTTGTCGCGGCGCCACCGTATGGGAGACCCACCTATAGAAAACACGGTAAGACATTCCATGATACCTGTGAACAAGGACGTTGTTCCTCTGCGCGGGGGCAATGTCCAGGTCGGGAGTCTTCGTCACCTGCAGCTGCCGCTCCTCGCACCTCACCACCGTCTGGGGTTGTGTGTACGTGTACGCGTGGGTTACGCTAAAGACCGGGCCCGTCTTTGGACCGAATCCCGGTCCGTCAATTATAATCTATTCGGTCTCGGGAAGGGCTTGACTGTCACCCGTGGGATAGCCACACTGGAGCATATGCCGACGCACTAACTGGGACAGCTCGTTCGAATTGATACCATTGGGTAACAGAATACTCAGCGTGAAATGGTAGTTTACTTGAAACGACGCCTCTACTGTCTTTCGCTGAGTGAGTAAGGATTTACGGCCCTTAAAAATACCGTTTAATCGGTCTAAAAAGCCGACAACACAACCAATGCGCGGAGTGCGACGCGGTTAGTGATAGGCGGCGGTGTCCTCTTACCACATAGAAGACCCACCAGCTCCGTTCTACCATAAAAAAGGAAACACTTACAACAGCCCCCTTTCCGGCGTCGGTGCTGACCTGGTCGCGGAGGGGAGGCGCGGCGGTGGGCGAGGGGGGCCGGTGGAGGGGGCGGCGGGGGAAGGCGTGGCTCAGCTCCTCGAGCTTGCTCATTATTATCTTGTACGTTCTGCAGGACTCCGTCTGCGAAGGGGTTTTCAAGTCGCCGTGACGTCACGGCTCGAGGTTCTCAGGAGGCGCTTGACCGTGAGCACGAGAGTGCCTTGTCTCCAGTGTCACTGTCTCCCGTGGGAGAGTCAGGTAAGCTTATGCTGAAGCGGGTATAAGACTGACTCGCCCAAAGTGATACCAGGCTGACAGAACCAGCGTGCAGTAGGATTCATATTGTTTCGCTAAGTAGGTCAAGTTAGCTTTCCGCTTTAGTGGCGTAAAAGGCCGCCTACATAACCAAAGTGAAAAACAATTAAACAATAATCGTAGCCCAGTGGTGTTTTTAGGCGAGAATATAGGAAACCACGAAGCGAGAGGTATCGGGTTCGAATCCCGGTCCGGACAATTAAAATTTAATTTATAATTTATGCTGTCTCTTTAAGGGGAACAGTTGCCGGGCGAGTGTCTGACTGTCGCACCTGCGGGAGAGCCATGCTGACGCAGTAACTAGTCCGGCGTAGCATCAGGCTCACAGAAACCCCAGCGTCAAGCTTGTACAGTTTCGGTAAGTGAGTGAGGATATCCGGCCGTTGAAATGGCGCTTAAGCGGCTTAAAAAGCCGGCAACACAGCAGCACGGACTGTGACGCGGTTGGTGATGGGCGGCGCTCTCTCGCCATATAGGAGATCCACCTGCTCCGTTGTCCACTAGAGCACAAAAAAGCATACCAGATGGCGGTCCTTCCGCTTGGCCTTCGCGCTGAGCGTGGTCTGCGAGGAGGAGCTCACCTCGCTGGAGCCGCTGGTGTCGGCGCCGCCCCTGGACGCAGCGCGCCCCTCCCCCGCGCTGGCGACGCCCCCCGGCGCGCTGGCCAGCCGCTCGCAGAGCTGCGTGACCCGCGCGATCTGCTCCTGTTGCTCCCTGATGGCTCGCTCGCACACCGCGCGGAACTCCTTCAGCGAGCCGGAGTGCCGCGACGACTGCCCCTTGCTGCTGCACTCCGTCAGCCGCCTATTTCAAGCTATTACACAGCTTTAATCGCGGACTTGGAGCGCGGCGAGTAACCCCCCACTCTGCCTAGCACGCAGCTCGGACGCGTTCGCTTGGCGTGTACGTGTCGCAGTCATGTGCTTGGATCCGCTATTGGATCGAATGACCAGCGCGTTCATTGAATGACTAGGCCGAACGTTGCCTGAACAATTGAAGTTATCACTCAACGTCCAAGAAGATAGCGATTTGTACCATAGTCCTTTGCACAGAGCGGACGTAATATCAGCCAAGTGATTGTAATTTAGTGCATTTGTGTCCCGCTGCGGC
>DWCF01003636.1:0-18950 GCA_018230265.1 Delias oraia
AGTCGCTCGAGGACTTGAACACAATGCTCGGAGACCTCAACAAGGTATCCCAACAGGTGGGTCTTAAGATGAACATGAACAAGACCAAAGTCATGGTTAATGCTCATGTCGCACCTGTACCGGTTATAGTTGGGAATGCCTTACTCGAAGCTGTTGACGAATACGTCTACCTGGGGCAAACTGTCCAGTTAGTTAGGTCCGGCTTCGAGAAGGAGGTCAAACGACGGATCCAAGCCGGATGGGCAGCGTTCGGAAAACTCAAGTACATCTTCTCCTCTAAAATACCTCAGTCCCTGAAGACGAAAGTCTTCAACCAGTGCGTGTTGCCGTTGACAACCGATGGGGAAGAAAGGTTCTCGAGTGGCGACCGCGTACCGGAAAACGCAGAGTGGGACGTCCCGCCATGCGATGGAAAGACGATCTCACTAAGGTCGCGGGCAACCGCTGGACCCAGATCGCTCAGGATCGTAACGGGTGGGCGTCTTTGGGGGGAGCCTATGTCCAGCAGTGGACTTGAATAGGCTGATGATTATGATGATGATGATGACCACCAGAGAGGCTATTAAAAATACCCTGTTATGAATTCTACTGAATTTTACTATTTGAGTACCAAATTTAAATTTTTGAGTACTGAATTTTACTTTATGATAGTTTCTAAGTTATTTTAGGATAGTTTTGTAATTTTAAGATAGTTGAGTTACCAATTCTGACCGTAAAATGCAAATGGCTCTATGCCATAAGTTTCCCGTTAGCTTTAACATCACCATTTATGTTCGTTTGTGCGTGGCGCTTGCGTCGCTTCCTCGTGTGATGGTAGACTGGTAATATGAGGAGAACGAAACCGGACAGGCCGATGAATATACCCGCGAGGTAGAATGACAGATCGTAGGAACCATATATGTCGTACACCCATCCTGAAATCATATAATAATATATATTGCAGACAAATAAACACAGCTCTATTTAATGAGGTTACAAAACAAATTAAGTTTTCTGAAAGTGCATTTCAATATGTAGTCTTAAGTTATTTTATGGTATAGCGGATAACGGAGTAGGTGACCTAGAGAGAAAGGGAGAACGGAGAAAGGAATGCGGTAAGAGAACACCGCCGCCCATAGATAACCGCGCTACAGTCCACACATTGGTTAAGTTGCCATCTTTTTGCGCCGGTTAAGCGGCATTTTTAAGGACTCCGATATCCTCATTCAGCAAAACACAGTAGAAGTACCGTTTCAATACAACCGTTTCATGCTGAGTATTTCGTGAGCCCGTTGGGTCACTACGGACGAGGCTTCCCAATTAGAGCGTTAGCATATGCTTCAGCATGGCTCTCCCACAGGTGCGACAGTATTAAGACACTTTAAATTATAATTAACTGAACCAGGATTCGAAGCCGATACCTCTCACTTCATGGTAGACTTACACCACTTAGGTACGAGGTTCGCCATACCAACTATTTTAGCTACCTTAATTAATAGACCTACCAGCTAGAGACGGCCCGACAAGATTCGCCACGCCTTGTATTAGCAACAGAAGTCCATACGCATTGGTAAACTTCTCTAGTGTAATTTGCTCAACCAATATGATACTTGTTAGGGAATAATTTGCCGCTATGAACGCTCCAAAGGCTCCCGAAGCCGCTGCCATCGCGAAGTATGAGGTCAGTAGGGGCACAATCATAGTCACAGCGCCGCATAGGATCATACACGCTGCGTAAACCAGGCTCGGGTTTACGCTTTCCCAATCACCAACCCAGCCGAGGAATATCTGGAATTGTTTGGTAGAAAATGTTAATTCAATCATGTAACATAGGCCGTTCATACAAGTGACTTTACTTACGAACACTGACTTTTGCTTAAGTAGTAGTTTATAAGTAATAGTTTTATCTCCAAAACCATACACTAGAAAAGTAGTAGTAAATTAACCTGCAAAAGTAGTAGTACTTTTGTAGGCTTTTATACCGATTTAGAAAGTCTGCAAGATAATCAACTTTATTATATCAAATTTTATATAAAACTATAAATGCACGCGTGAAAGTTTTTTAATGAAAAATCGGATATAACGGGCAATGGAACATGCGGTCTTAGGTAAAATATCACTGCCGCCCATGAACGACGGTATGATTTCAAGAGCCACCGATATCCTCATTCACTCAGCAAAATAAAGAATTGGTACTGTTTCTTGGTATTTTGTGATTTTCACTTTCGACGAACTGATTAAATTAATGCGTCAACACATACTTTAGCATGGCTCTTTCACTAACCGCAAAGAAAAGTTAATTAATTGAAAGAACAATGCAGTGATATAAAATAACCTTTTTGTATAAATTAAAAGTACTCTAGTTGCTACGCAAACGGGGCTGCTAAATTGAAATGCTGAAAGGACTTTTGAAACATCACACACAAAGCAGTGGAGAAATTTTCACTCAAATTTAAATACAAAACAGTACCACGCTAATGAGTGTATTAATATTTATACAAACCGAGAGCGCTCTAATGAATAGCGTCGAGAATTTATCCTTTTTATTTAACGTTAAACAAAAACTAGAATTGAGTCAAGTGATAATGGGTAAGAGAAATGTGACAAAATCATAGAACGAGTCGCCACAATCTGAGGATAATTATGCCAACGAAAAATCTAAACTTTTAATAGATCCATGTAAAACAAATTTTAAGATAACCTTTCTTGCAAAGTTGATCATACGTATTATAGTTACGTCTTTAGAGTTACAAATAAATGAGTACAAATGAATACGAATAAATGTTCCCATATATTATTACTAGACTTGATAGGTTACTTATTTTAAGGAAATAAATTCAACTAACCAAGTGAAGTATCAGAACTTTTATTTAATTAAATAAATATTATATTAAAGAATTTTTAAAAGTTTAACTTGCTATTTGGACCTTAGTATCTCATATTCCTTACATTATAAATCTACAAAAATTAAGTCAAAATCAAAATCTGAGGTTATTGATTGTTCCTCTTAAATCTGCACCATCTAGAATATTTTGTACATATGTAAAATATATTTTATTTTAAACCTGTCTAGGTAAAAAGAATTGAAACGAAACTTAAAATATATCATTTAAAATTCAAATTAAAGAATTAAGACTCTCTTAAATTGAATAAAATATATGGCACCTTGCAGTCAGATAATCAAATATAAATTACGAAACATTAATAAATGATGAAATGGTAAATTCCCATGAACCATTTGTTCACAGCATGGCGTTATGTAACAATGATTATCTCTCGTTTATCTTCTACGAAATAGGTCAAGATAACTGTAGTCTTTATTAATGAATTGTTTTTATTTCTAATGTAATATTTTTTATTATTTCACCATTAAATATTATAATGCGCCGAGAATTAAAATAAATTAATAATGTATCGCCATTACCGTGTCAAGTGAAATTTTTTATTCATATTATTTTTGACTTTATGTAAAAATTTATAAATATAATAAAAAATTCCCATTTTTTCATGTCATTATTATTAAGTCAATACTAATATACCATATCTTTAAACATTCTATACCAATGTTCATTTTAAAGTTTCAATAAAATTTGTCCTTTTCAAAAAAATATCTATCGCCTTACATATGACTTGCAGCCAGCTTGTTCGATCGACATTACAAGCTAAGATGCCTACATCTTAGCTTCGAAGAATGTCTGGCATATATTTCGCTGTTATCAATTATAAGAAAGATTTTTACAATGCTTTGCATGAGATAGCGCTAATAGTCGGGCGATCGTGCCATTGAGATTTGTTTTATTTGTTATATGATAACGTTTACACTAAGGAGGAACTTAGAGTATGCACTTTACTCATAAAGGTAATTCGAACTCAATTTTAACATACCATAAGAAAACTAATAAAAAGGTATATTATTTTTCACAAATGAGTTTCTTAATATATTAGAATATTATTTATATTATACTAGACCAATGCGCAATACTTCGGATCTTTCCACTTTATTTAAATCAATATAAAATGAGAATTTTTTATATTATTAAATGAATAAATTATTATTTATAAGACGCGATTAACAAGTGAGGATGTCACTTCTATTTAACTATTAACAGTATTAAACAAATTTTAACAGTATTTAAACTATTGTTATTAATAGGAAATATAATAATTGCTTAATTTTTCAAACATTTTTTCATGATGTTTAATAATAAATTCTCATTTCTTTGAAAATTTGATTTACATTTAAGTAGATCTAATTTATAACTTAATGACGTAGTTATAACTTGCCTAAATAACTATTTCATTCATTAAATTATGAACCGTAATCACCAATTTAAAATGTTCAAATAAATAATCATTTTTAATGGTGGCTTTAATTATTAAATCATTTATTTTTAAACCAGTTTTTATCTATTCGTAACTACTCAATGTTCTGTGTTCTACTTCATGCAAATACTTTTCATTCGTAAAAAATTCTTACCTCTCCAAACATATTCAGAATGCCTATAATTGATATCAGCATGGCTGACTCTGAGGCGTTGAATCCCATCTTCTGTCCGTTATCAGCCATATACACGTACGGCACATCGTACCACATGTAAAGAAGGAAGTTGGAGATGGCAAACACAAGGAACGCTGGATTGAGGAAATGCGAGAAGTCCAGAACGTCAACCACCAGATCCCAGAAGTCCCAGAGACCAGCATACCATTGGAGCTGGAAAGTTTGGTTAAAATGATAAAGACGCGACGAAATTTCTTTTAGAGCGAACTGCATTTTTTTATAGTACAGCGGACAACGGAGCAGGTGGGTCTCCTATATGGTAAGATAACACCGCCGTCCATGAATAACTGCGCCACAGTCCGCGCTTTGATTGTGTTGCCGACCTTTTAGCTTTTAAGCGGCATTTTTAAGTACCCATACCACACGTTACCGTACTTTGTACTACAGCATAAATACCGTTTCACGCTTAGTATTATGTGAGCCCGTGGTATCACTTCGGACGAGCCCACCCAATTAGTTTGTCAGCATATGCCGAATTCAGCATGGGTCTTCCACGAGTGCGACAGTATTAAGACACTCTCCTGGCCACTGTCAATCCGTTCCAGAGACCGAATAAATTAAATTATAATTTATAACTGTCCGGACCGAGATTCGAATCCGATACTTCTCGCGTTATGGTAGACCTATTAAACCACTTAGCTACGAGGCTCTCAAAAATTTAACTCGCATGACATGTATTTAGCTTGTACTTTCTGGTTTCAATTTGCTTTTGTTTAAATTATAAGTAACAGATCTTCAGCAATACAGACCTAACTGCCATTCTATAATTCATTCATAATTAATTCATAACTGCTATCTAACTGCCATTGCAATGAGTGTTTGTTATAAAATTCAACATTTCTCTACGAAGCCAAGAAACAATTAAAATGGCAAATATTATTCCACTATTTTAAAACTATGTACATACTTCTTCGTATGAATAGGTATTTTTTAAAAGAAATACATAACTCACCTTTTCCTTTGCTATGGTCGTCATAGAATTTCGGAATATATTAGGGCAAGACGAAGCCCTCAACCTGTAACGATTAATGTTAAGCATTGCCCCTCTATACGTCAACGAATGCCTATGTATTCTCAAATCTTTGAGGAAAGCTGGAGGCTTTTTTGTCGCACCAGCACCTTGCCTTCTTAGCCATAATGATAAAGCCGCTTTATCATTTAAAGGCGCTCGGGAAGCATTCGTGGCTGTAACATTGGTAGGAGACATTAATCCGGGTGAGGTGCAACCTGGCGACATGATCGCTTTAGGCGGCGAGTGTTCATTCAAGCGCCCACTGTCACTAAAGCTTCTGGACGGCAACATCACGCCAGGGTAATTCTGGGCTAAGATTGCATAAGCCCTACCGCGATTGGACATCATTTCAAATATCTCCAACGATACACCTTCATCTCCAGTCATAAAGGTTGGAAGATCAACTAGTGAACTAAATTGTTGTACGACGGTCGTAGTTACAGCTTCAATATCTGGATTGTCCGTTATTTTGCTCGACCCAGCCGCACTACTTTTACTGTCTGAGAAGCTATCCCCAGATGATCCATGGCGTTTGTTGCGCTTTCTTTCCCTTCGTCTTTTTCGTTCCTTCGCTCTCTCCTCGTTCATAGTAGCCGTCCATGGAAGATCTCGGAATAACAATCCACACACTGCCATATTTAGAAAAAATCCAGCCAGTATGAGTGTTGTCCCACGCCAACCATACTCGTCCAATAAAATGTACGTCAGGGGGGCAAATATAAAAGTACCGATACCGCTTCCGCAGACTGATATACCGGTAGCTAATGACCTCTTTTTCTCAAAGTAATATGCTACTATTACCACTGCCGCCACATAACATAAACTCAATCCAAAACCAGCCATAATCCCAAATGTCAGAAACAATGTTTCCATATTGTCCACGAATGCTGAGATTACAAATCCTGCTGCCGCTAAAATAGATCCAAAAATAGTCATGCGCCGACAACCATATCTATCAGTCAGAAAACTTGCAATTGGGCCAGACAGTAGTGGCATCGCCATAAAAATACCAGCGATCCATGCAGTTTTTCCTTTGCCCTCACCAAAGTAATCCAAAAAGTATGGAAAGAACACTCCAAAACTGAAGGTTATGCCGTCAGCGATGAGGTTGACCAAAAAAGAGGCAAACACGACGACCCATCCCCAACCGCCGTCTGGCGGGCGTGCCTCGGTGATCGATACGTCTTCGTCGTCGGAGCTGGAGCTGGACGAAGACCCGCTGAGGGAGACCGGCGCGGGCGGCGATTGGGCGTCGAACTTGACATGCAACAACCGTCCATTTTTCCGCGGCACTTCACTGACACTGAGCGGATCGCGGAGCAAGGGCTCACCCTCGGGTATACAAGGCAAGGCGCGCGGCGCGGGCCGCGAAGTCTCTGGCTCGTTTAAGGCGTCGGCCGACGCAATGGCTGCGTCGATGGTTCCGCCGGGTCCTCCTTGGAGCGACCGATGACTCTCGCGATCCGGCGACGGCGAGATGCGCGCGCGGTCCATTCCGGCAGCGCTCGGCGAAACTGCGCGCGCAACGAGTGCAGCGCGGTGTCAGCAGCACGCCGGGCTTCCATGCGTATGCAACCGCAGCGCCGTCGCGACCTCATGCTGCGGACAAATCATCTTAGGTTATTTCTTTGCAACAGCTGATCTTCAATATCCCTAACTGCGAGATACCGGTCCGGACAATTACAAATTATAATTTATTTTAAAAATATTCGGTCTCTGAAATGGCTTGAAAGTGGCCGGGTGAGTGTCTAGTAACACCCGTTAATAGCACCCGTGGGAGTGCTATGTTGAGGCATATGCTGGCGCATTAATTGGGCCCATTTCGAAGTGACACCACGGGCTCACAGAATACTCAACGTGAAATGTTACTTGTATTGAAACGGTGCTTTTACTGTTTTTCATTGAGTGAGTGAGAATACCGGAGGCCTGTGAAACTCCGCTTAATTAACGTAAAAAATTAGCAACACAACCAATGCGCGGAATGTGGCGCGGATGTCCACGGGTGGCGGTGTTCTCATACCATAAGGAGACCCACCTGCTCCGTTGTCAGCTATTCTATATAAGTGAGATCGCTTCGATAGAGTAAATGAATAATATACTAACAGAACAATAGATTTTACGATAAAAAATAATCTTTAAGTTAACAAAGGTAAGGTCTAAATCAACTATGTATCTGAAACACCGTAAACAAATTCTGTACGGTGAATATCGTAGATCGTGATTTATTGTTTAAAATATGGCCTTAACCGAAACTCCAGCTTGAGTATAATCTTAAACAACCTTCAAACAAGGACGCAAAATTTAAAGCTAACCACTGCATCGTAAAGTTTCAGGGTCTCGAATCTGCGATGCTACCACCGGTACGGGATATTTAGTCTAAAATTACTTGCACAATATCCAAATATTTTTCAGTCAAGTGCAGGTTTTTCTTTATAATTTTAATCGAGATAATTTAGACACATTTAATGCGACAACTTTACCAACATTATTTCAATATAAGACGTGTGTTATCGAAATTCTCTTTTACAACTGTGTCATATTCATTACTCAAATTCATTTCAACCGTTGAGTACGCCGGATATAGGATAAATCCTACGATTGTTTATTGATAATTAATAAACTATTTTATTGAAACCTTAAATATAAAGATTTTAAGTCACTACCATTTATGCAGTAGTTTGGTAACGTAAAAAAACCAAATTAAAAAAAATAATCATTAATTTTGGGACACGTATATGATCATTTAAGGTAAAAACCCCAGTAAAATATAAACCATCTAAAACTTAATCAAACGCTAACAATAGTTCTTTTAAGGCCTGAATGATTACTCCACTAATGTATCCTACTAATATTATAAACGCGAAACTTTGTAAATACAGTTGGATAGATTGATGTTTGTTACTCTTTCACGCAAAAAATTACTAAATAGATTTTAATGAAACTTTACAATAATATTGCTTATACATGACTATAACATATAGGTGATATATTATAATGATTGTATATACATTGGACAAAATGTAATAAAAAGTGTCATATAAATGGGACCCAGTAACGTACCGAGCGGAACTAAGTCTGTTCCTTTTTTTTAATGTTTAACGCTGTCGGAATAAGGCCTCTATACTTTCTAGCGGACCTTTGGGGCGAGAAATGGGTTGAGCCACGACTAGCACAAAGGCGTTTCCTGCGAGACACGAATCTCGGCTTGAGCTGTTGGCCATCTGAGCGGCCAAGTCAAGCGAGGTGCACTAGTTTTTTATGTATAAAAAGACGAGAGAGTCACTAGCAGGAGGCCTGATAAGTGGTCCAGTGCCATAAAGCATCTAGCAAAAAGCATCAAGGCCCCAGTTGGGCCACGGGTGTAATGCCGGCTTTTTATGGATAGGTTTTACCTTTTTAGAAGGACCCAAGTCGTAATGGTTCAGAATTACCTCTGCAGGCAGCTAATTCCGCAGAGTTGTTTAACGAAAAATATCGACGTAATACGGATAAAACTTTATGTATGAGATTTTTTGTTTAAAAAACAGTTTTATAGAAATATTAATCTGTAAAAGTTTATCAACCTTTATACGAATCTATTCACGCATCTTACGATAGGTGTTTGTTGCCAAACATTATAAATTATTTTTAGTATTTGACGTAAACATTGGCTTGGAGGCGGGCCAGCGCGACGTCATATGTCTCCTTTCTGGACCTATACGGAATTCTCGATTTACGGATTTGGCAGACATCAAGGTTAAATTATGCAATTTACTTGTTCGGATGTAATCTAGAGTTTTCAGCTTTAAATCTGACTGTAATGAAACTCGCAGAAACGGAATTGAAATGTGTATAGTACCTATATTTTCACTTGTGGGAAAGCCAGGCTGAAGCATATGCTGATGCACTAATTGGGCTCGTCTGAAGTGATACCTCGAGCTCACAGCTGATTTGCTGAGTGAGTCACGATACCGGAGGCTCATAATATTATACCGGTTAAGCGGCGTAAAAATCCGACAACACAACCAAAGCGCAGCTTGTGATGCAGTTCTCCTTAGGGAGCGGAAATCTCTAACCATAGAAGAGACCCGCCTGCTATGTTGCCCGCTATATAATAAAAAATGTATAGTGTATGATATTAATCCTAACAGACAAATTCTTTACTGCCAAACGTATTCTCAAGGCATCATAAAATCTTTAAAAGTTTCAACTTCGAAAATTATTCCTAATAAGATCATGGTCCGTGTTTTATAAAAAATACTCCAAAATATAATGAAACTTTTCGTGAAAAATATCCGTATTCAGACCGACCGAGTTTAAGACTTTAATTTGATGGACGGATAAAAGTTGACGAGATGGATGAATGTAGGCTCTTAGATGTACTTTCCGCATTTTCGCGTTCAAAGGCTTTGTCGATGTGGTTTTCATTACTTTGGTACTAAAACGAGTAAGAATTGTGGTAAAGATATTACGTATATTTCATTTAATTTTTAAAAATGTAAACACATTTCAAGATTTAATGAAAAAAATAATGAGTTACGCAGTAAAAACACATTTGAAAAAAGAATCTATATGATACTTAGAATTAAATATTTTAAAAGTTTTGATAAAGACAAACGATCTTATTTTTAAACGAATTTTGAGAGCCTCGTAGCTAAGTTTTTTAATAAGTCTACCATGAAGCAAGAGGTATCAGGTTCGTATCCCGGTCCGGACTATTATAATTTAATTTATATTTATTCTATCTCTGGAAAAGCTTGACAGTGGCCGAGAGAGTGTTTTAATACTGTCGCACTCGTGGGATAGCCATGCTGAAGCATATGCGGACGCATTAATTGGGCCGGCTCGTCCGAAATGATACCACGAGCTCAGAGAATACTCAGCGTCAAATGGTAGGTGAAACGGTACTTTAACTGTGTCGGTGGACTATATTGGTGACCCTAAAAATGCCGCTGACGTAAAAAATCCGGCAGCACACCCAATGCGCGGACTGTGGCGCGGTTGTCTATGGGCGACGGTGTTCTTTTACCATATAGGAGACCCATCTGCTCCGTCGTCCGCTGTAGCATAAAAAAATCTTTATTTGAAATTCTTAATTATTTAATTCGGTCTATAATAGGATGATTAAAACATTATAAGTTTATCAATTACTGAAATTAATTAATTATATTTTATCTTTCGAAAGGCGGCAGTGCAAATATTTACACAGATACGGCATGATTTAATTTTACAAGCCGTTTCTTAATCTTATCTGCCATTTCATTTCCTTACTAATTTATCGATCGATACTTGATTGATAGTTGGTCTAATAATAATTTTTATTTAGCTGTCTTTATTTAAGTAACATCTTTTTATCAAGTAACGTATTTTTAATATTGTACTGTCTTTCAATTTAAAAATAACAGAGTAGCGTGTAGTTAAAAGATAAAAAGACTAATTAAAAGATAAAAATATTGAAGTATATATTTTAGTAAATAATTTGATAGATTTTTTTATTTTCAAAATGCTTCCTCTCTCACGAAACTGTGTACACACTTCTAAAAGACAACATGGCAGTGCTAGTCAAAAGACTAACAAGGCTTGTCAAAATACTACAAACGTTTTTATTTATTCACAGGAAAAACGTAGCGAACAATAAAGTTAGAGTACTTAAATAATCTAGTGGACTGGACTGTGCAACGAAGGAATTTTCCACTAACAAATGACCTCATATAGAAAATGTAAGAAAATATAGATTTTTTTATCACTTAGATGCAAATAACTTTTTATTTTTATTACATTATAGTAATATAAAAGTTTTGGCAAAAAAGTATATAATCTGTCATGGGTGGCAAAGACATGTATTCGGAGAGCGTGGAAATTGGAAAAAATACTTAAGTGCGAAATTACAAACTGATCCTAATGCAATATTATTATTATAAAGATTGATTCTCCAGCAAACGATTGATTTTCCATATATATTAAGATACTTAAATATATGCTTTTACGGCTTTTTATAGGGAATTCTCAATTTACAACTGGTCTTTAGAACTCAATCATATATCACTTATTGTTAACACAACATTCCTAAGAAATATTAACGTTCAATCATTTTTCTTCCTCTTACTTTGCACATCGGACTACCACGTAAAGCTTGGTTAATATATAGTTATGATACTTACAAACAGCGTACCTTTCTATTGGTGAAAGAATTTTCAAAATCGGTTCAGTGGATCTAGAGACTACCCTTTACAATATCACAAACACACAAAAATGTTCGGAGGAGCTGTTTGGATTGATACCTGCTGCTGATTTACACCATCGAACATCGAGGCAAAATGCAAAAGTTTCATCATTTCGTCATTCCACAACTGAGCGTTTTTAAGGCATTCTGTGCCGCACACCACCACTCTGTGAAATCAGCTGCCAGCAGGGGTATTCCCAAACCAATACGATGCATAAGAGCGTGCATATTCCTTAAAGGCCGGCAACGCACTCTCGCCTCTGTAACCGCTTGCTTTAGATGAGCCTCCTGCACGTATATCATCGTTTATATAAAAAAAACTCTATAATATAAGGATAGATACATAATTCAAATGTGAGGCAAGTAGTTGAATTACGAAAAGCATAGAGCATTAAACTAATGAAATAATGGAAATATTATTGAAATAGAGGAAAACAGCGACGTGGGAGGCGTCGTCGGTTCCTCTAAACCCTAGTCGCGTGTCTTTGTTTAAGCGAGTATTATCCACTTAGCACACCATTCATCCAATCATTTCGTTAAACGAACAACAAGACAATAATAAACTAATATAATAATATGAGTACACATGTACCTAGTCATATTTTCACAAGATTATTCTTGTCTTCTTTCTTCACAAGACTATTACAGAATACTCAGCGTGAAACGGTTCTTGTACTGTTTCGTGATTGTGGATATCGAAAGATAGAAAGATTGAGGATATCGGAAGCTATTAAAAATAATATATTAAAGAGGCGTAAAAAGTCAGCAACACAACCAATGCGCGGACTGTGGCGCGGTTGTCCATGGGCAGTGGTGTTCGCTTACCATATAGGAGACCCACCTGCTCCGTTGTACGCTATAGCATAATAAAAAAAAACAGAAACAGAACAGAAAACAATAAAAAATTCTAAATATTTAGAAATCTTTTCAGTTATGATATAATATCAAAATATGTTTAACACATGATGACAATCGTGCTACAATCCGTGCGCTGTATGTGTTACCGGCTTTTTCCTCCGCTTGTACGATAATATAATTTAACGGGGCTCCGATTTTATCACAGTTGGGTAAGACAGTTGTAAGACGTTCGCCCGGCCTTTGTCAAGCCCTACTACCCAAGACCGAATAAATTATAAATATATGTATAGTTATATTTATTATAATATATATATTTATGTATAGTTTCTCATACAACATTAATCGTTCCGTTATAAAAACAATAAAATTAATAAAAATTATCGCATTTAATACACGAAAAATTTAAATAAGATTCAAAACACCTTCACCAATAAGCAACCCCGCAACAGTTATATAAGAAATTTTAGTAACCAAAATAGAAATTTCTTCAAAGCAGAAAAACTCAAAATACGACTTGAAAAATATTTCGAAAAATATTCGAATTGCCTCCGCAAATGTGTTCGAAGTGAAATTAAGCTATACGGGAACTGACATAAACTTTGCGTCCCGGAAAAAGGCTTTCGGGTCGTTGGCTTGATGCCAGTTTCAGTAATCTTAGTGTTAGACACGCAACAGGGTGAGATTTACTTGAGAATATCAATTATGTTCTAGAAAATATAACAATCATCGTTATTTGCATGAGAAATAGGCCAAAATATACAGACTGTTAAATAATCAAAAAAAAATTATACTCTCTATAATTTATAAGTTATTTGTAACAATGAGATTGCTTATTCAAAATTTATGCAAATTATTAGTCTTACTTTTCAAACAAGAGTACTTTTTGCTACCGTGGGACAGACATGTAGACGTTTTGATTGGGCCGGCTCGTCTGAAATAATACCACGGTGCTTCTTCTATGTTTCGCTCAGTGATTGAGGATATCGGAGATCCTTAAAAATGCCGCTTAAGTAGCGTAAAAGACCGACAACAGAACGAATGCGCGGACTTTCGCTCGGTTGTCCATCTGCGGCGGTGTTCTCCAATCATATACAAAACCTGGCTGCTCCGTTTTCCGCTATGTCATAGAAAAGAGATGCATATGTAGTTAGTATTTTATTTACTTTAATTGTGAACTTGTGTCAACATGTTTGTCATGAGCGCAAGATTCGTTTTTTAATTATAAGATTCTTAAAACTTATTAGTGAGATAATGTACTGAAATTATTCTATATATAACTATGCATTCGCCTGTTTGGTATTCCATAACTATCATTCATCATTATTATAAATGTTACTTTAGTGGTTCCATAAAACAATTGCATTAAAATATTAGCTTATCTGTTTGTAAATTAACAAATTTGTAAACAATTACTAAGAAGAATCTCTTGGGTCACAGTACGATTATGCTATCACAATAATACAGGCGAATGTCTGGTACCATGGCACTTTGACCACGCTTCGGCCACGTTTCCTTATAAATGACTTTTTATCTAATTGTTTTAATTAAATTTTGATGGAGAATAAAGCACGGGCTCCTAATTAAAATCCCAAAAATTTTATCCCAAAAATCCACATAATTAAATCTAAAAACAATCTATTTATAGTTAGGCATATGTAATATGTATTAAATTCTATATTCGTATTATATGTTTTTAAAATAAATTAGCTGAGATAAATTTAACAACGTTAAAGAGTAATAAAATGAAGGGCCATGTTTTCATTTTTAATTTCTCGCAGCAATTCTAGGCCACGTTCGGCTAGACTTGCTGACTGAAAAATATATATACTACGATACTTCAAGACACTAACTCGGATAAAAGTCTTCTCAAATATAGCGCAAACGAATTGAAGCAACGTTCCCGCAGTTAGCACTACAGACGGAGCATGTCATTTGAACGAATCTTCAAGCGAACAACACAACTGTTTAATCAATTGAACTGTAAACTTATGTTGCACGGCGACTAATACGAAATAATTCTGTAAACAACATTTACCTTTATTTTTATAGCCATCTTGGCTCGTAGACAATCCCGCTGCCAAATCCAACCAAATATCACCGCATTCTCACTAATTATAACCTCAAAATATAGAACGACACTATCACATCAATCCACTAAATATTACACTTTAATTGCTGCAGGTACGTGTGTCGAAACGCGACACAACGTAGGAGAGGAAGTGAGGCCTGATACTACGGCGCCCGCACTCGAAAGACCACTGAACGGCCTGTGCTCGGCTCGAAGACTCATTATTTAATAGTCAGATAAAAGATTATCTATTGAGTCGACCTCGGTCAATACAGCGCTAAATTACTTATTACCATATGAATGTAACGACAATTCAAATAATAGCCCGAATTGAGGTGCCAATCGAAAAACTTTATTCTAGAATCTAGACACACAGAAGAATCACACCAGGTAGCACGTTGAAAAATTAGTAACTAATTACATTAATTAATTACTAATTAAATAATTACATTAATCATTACTAAATAATTAATTAATTGATTATTAACTAATTACTGTACATTGCGCATAAATTTTGGCAACACGGTAAAAAATATTTGTTTCCCAAGAAATTTTCATGTAAGTACGTCGTACGTACTTAACTGGTTTTATTTTTAAATGGAAAAATTTAAGGAATAGGAACGCTCTTTTTTATGATCCCTAAGTTGTTTTGGTTTAGAAATACCTCTGCTGGCAGCTGATCCCACAGAGTGAAGGTGCACGGCACAAAATGCCTTTAAAAAATTGCAATTAATATAAAAATTTAATAAAATGGATTATCAGCATCTTAGGTATAACTTCTGTTTTGTAAAATAGGAAGTAAAACTCTTTCGAATATTCTATAACGATTTTTAATGAAATGATATAAGTGCGTTCACATTAAACAGGCACAATATTTGAAAGATAAAATGTTGTCAAGAGAGATAAGTCCTTATATATAAATGGGATTACGTGTATGGAACATCATTTCAATATCGCTATATCGATATTATAATAAAACAATAATTTACAAAACGGTATGGAATAACTATTTACCATTTTAGTTTATAAAGAATAGAAAATATGACTTACATATTATTACTAGTAAAAACTCATATAAAAACTCATGAGTACAAATAATTATTAAAAGAGCTTTTCCTATAGAATCCACTAGAACTAATTATATTTACCCTATTCAATTTCAAAAAGCACTCTTTGTCTTTGCAACAAAAAATGCTTATTAGACTTTAAAGAACTTATCTTTTAACTCTTATGATAGTCTTCAGCTTTTTTGCCACCCAGTTTTCCTTAAAAAAATATAATTAAAACCAGTAAAAATTAACGTTTTAATTACATACCAATTATTTTAGTTACATCGCCTTTTTGTAATATGTATAATATTGCAATGATTGCCGTTAATTTATTGCACGTGACAAGAACAATAGATTTTCTGTGCATATGTTATCTTTATCAACAAGTCGTATCAATCATAAGCACGTGTGTCAATATGTATATTCACGTTAAACAGAACCATTTTAATTATAAAACGCTTCCGAATTCACATACAAAATTACAAAAATTTTATATAATTATGTATATATTCTATACAAAACTCGAGTACCTTTAAGTAGCACTGGCAGATACAGATGGCTAGAGATTGCAGATATACTAAAATTGATGTCAATTGGTGTGACACACATAATACAAACACTATGTTCATATTAATGAAAAATATCAACCATTAATATTATTTTTACCCGTTTTTTTATAGTATAGCAGTCAACGAAGAAGGTGAGTCTCCTATAAGATAAGAGAACATCGCCGCCCATGGACAACCGTGCCATAGTCCGCACATTTAGTTCCCAGCATTTTACGCCAATGAAGCGGCACATATTAAGGGCCTCCGATATCCTCACTCAGCGAAACACAGTACAAGTATCGTTTTAAGTATAGTTACCATTTACTTCAACATACATACAACCTTAAACTATCACATTTTTAAAACTAAACCCAATTTTTGAACAGTGACATTAATAACAATAATTCATATTACAAAATAATATCTACCTGGGTCAGGTAGTTATGATACAAAATTGTATATGTTTACACAATATAGAACGTTCCTTATACGAAGATATTCGTTTGGAAATTAAGTGATATGTGGCGTTACTGAACAACTTAGGTTTACGGTACAAAGCATTGCGGCACTAAAAAACAGCAGCGTTTACCTGGACCGATCATATTATATTCAGTGAAGGAAATTCGACACGCTGCAATGCGGACTTTGTCACTGCATTCGACTATTACCGATGCTAATATGATGGGAACGCTCTAAGCGCTCTATAGAGCCTCTTAAATACTCAGCGTGATATGTACTTTAAACAGTGTTTTGCTGAGTGAGTGAGGAGGATATCAAAGGCCTTTAAAAAAAGTCGGCAACACAACCAATGCACGTAATGTGGCACGGTTGTCCACGGGCAGCAGTCTTCTCTTACCATATAGAAGACCCAACTGCTCCGTTTTCGGCTATATCATAAAAATAGGAGTGTTGAAAACAACAAATGTACTGTAAATAATAAGTAATAAACACTTATCTGTACTTAAGTATTGTTTGTCGTAATTGAGACGCATTTGAGAATATCTATCAATTTTTTTTATAAACATTAGTATATTTCATACATTATAATCTAAGTTAAGGAAATTGCAATATAATTACCAATTTACTTCACTCCAGACATCAAAATCCAATTAAGCGAATGCTTCTTGAGATTGATTTTGTACCTATTTCGCAGTAAAATCTCTGCAATATAACCTGCTATTATGAGCTTGGTGTAGAATATTTTTTAATTGATGAATTCGATCTTAATCAATAATGTAAAAATTAAATAATATAATTAAAATGCTAATTTTAATAACCTTACAGACTCAGTACTTGGGTTGTTAGGCAAGTGTTAAAACTTCGTAGTGGTTATAAAGAAATAGAAAAGACTGGTTTGCTTTGATCTAGGCCGTCTTATATAACGCTCTTCCCGTTAGAGAAGCCACAAACGGAAGTTATGTGTGCACGTGGGCGAGTACTTCTCGGGGTAGCTTCCATTGAATGCATTTGGGTCAACATAGCACATGAGGTAGTGTCAAGGACTATTCAAGGGCATTGCGTCATACTTCGCTTTTATATGCTCCATAACGATTTGAGAGTCGCGAACGTAAACTTTCCAACTTCCAACAAGTCCAACTTGCTTTGAGCTCTTGCTAGCACTTGCTTTGTCAACTCACAGCTGAAAAACGCTTGCTGTATTTGTAAGTTCGAATGTTTATAGATTACTATTTTGAATCAGCAGTGTACATAGTAAGAAAGGTTCTCGAGTGGCGACCGCGTACCGGAAACCGCGGACATTCCGCCACGCTATGGAAAGACGATCTCAATTAGGCCGCTGGCAACTGCTGGATCCAGATCGTTTAAGATCGCTATAATGGGTGAGCGTCTTTGAGGGAGGCCTATGTCCAGCAGTGGATTTTAATGGCTGATGATTTTTATATTATTATCTTATAGCGGACAACGAAGCAAGTGGATCTCCTATATGGTAAGAAAACACCGCTGCCCTTGAACAACCGCGCTACAGTCCGCTTATTGGTTGTTTTGCCGGCTTTTTACGCCGCTTAAGCAATAGCCACATTAGTAATGACTGCTTTAAATATCAATCTGTTCATATCTATTCATCATTGGAAAAATATATCTACAGTTTTCTTTGTCTACCTATCCCATTATCAACAGGATTGCTTTGATATCTAATCTTTGTTATCTCACTTGCATCGTACGTAAATCTCTGAATGGATTTTTCGAACAGACGTGATGTTTGCATCTCAAGGAAAAAGGAACTTTTTTAATGTCTATGATTTATTTTATTATATCTGAAACAATTAAAAAGACTCTTGGGGAACTGTGTTCGCGTATACAATAAAATCCCTAAAGAAATAACCGAACTTACTGAAAATTAATTCAATCTTATAAAAAGTTCTTAAGAAAGCTTATTATAACATTAATCAATACATAGAAGACAAAGATGCATGGAAACTTCTGCACAACCTTTTAAACTGGCCGATAGTTTCTAAATAAACCAACCATTGTAAGCTTGGCGATACAATATATTAAACCATATTAGCTTCTCGTTGCTCCTTCTCGTAGAGATATATCTTCCGAACCAAATGTAGCTTCGCTAATTATTGTAATTCTACTAGCCCAATGGATGAAGCGGGCGACTGAGCGGTACTACGACAAGGCCAAGTCGCACCCCAATCAGTTGATACGCGACAG
>DWCF01003637.1:0-18948 GCA_018230265.1 Delias oraia
TACTTGAGTTTTCCGAACGCTGCCCATCCGAGTTGAATCCGTCGATTGACCTCCTTCTCGAAGCCGGACCTACCTAAATTATGTTTAGTTTATACAATTTAAAAAAATCTTTTTAAATTTCCACTAAAGCATCAATCATTCAGAAGACCTAATAATTATTTACCATCGTCTAACAAAAAATATCCTAACTATTAAATCTCTTTGGTATTGTTAAATGGTGTTTTATTTTTTGTCTGTTTCAGCTGAGATTATAATCAAAATAATGACTCCCCTTGAACCATGCCACCTAGCGGCAATGATTGACCATATCCTAAGTACTGCTGTAATAATTGTACCTTACCTAAGGACAAAAAAGCTGAATGCAAAATTTTAAACACAAAACCAACTGTCACGTTAATTTAAATAATATTACATACATAGTTACCAAACAATGGCATAAATAAAACTGACTTTGGACGAGAAAATCTAAAATTGAATTAAACTAATCCAAACTTATTCCTTATGTAATGTGTTACATCTTTATAACTGATTTATAGCGGAATTAAAATCTCTAATAAATACAACACATCTTTCAAATAAAAAAGCTACATCAAGTTTCACTATTCTTATACGATGTTTCGCTGAGTGAGAGAGGTTATCGTAGGCACTTAAAAATACCGCTTGAGTGGCGTAAAAACCGGCAACACAACCAATGCGTGGACTGTTGCGCAGTTGTTCATGGGCTGCGGTATTCTCTTACCATATAGGAGATCTACCTGATCCGATGTCCGCTGTACTATAAAGAATGGCTCCTATGTCTTTAAATGGGTGTTTAAAAACTGCAGATTTTCTCACACATTTCTGTGATCATTTTATTATCTTAAAGGCAATATTTTATTATCAAGCCTCGTTCGACATTTATAGGCGCAAGTGAGACATGTGTGAGAACAACGGTCGATATAAGATTGATGTTCAATAGTGTTTGGCGCTCAGCCAACAAGGTTCCTAGAATTTCCTATGAGGAAAACTATGGAGTGTATCTGAACCTGACGGTAAATTAATTTTATTAGATTACTTTTTATTTTCGCAATTCAAATGTCTTTAAAAAGAAGCGATAGTTTCCTGCAAGTACTTAATACATAATATCAAAGTTGACAATAGCAAAACTTTGTCTTTTGTAATAAAAAAAACATTTAATTCTTTGAATTGCATTAAATATTTGTTAAAAATAATCTTTCGAAAACGTAAGACATTATTAAGTAAATTACTCGCAACATTAGCATACAATATATTTATTGAGAAACATTTTTTTATTCGTATTGTAATTTTTTATCTTAATCTCAATAAAAGATTCAATCTTTTAAAACATCAATCACTGCTTATCTCATCAAAAAGAGGTGGAAAAACACCGAGGGAGTTTCCAAGAAACCATTTACTGTGGGAAAAATGTAGTAACCAACAATTATGATTAAATTAAACTAGAATTTAAATATCGCTATTCATTCAATCTGTTTGACTTATATTTAAAATATTAGTACACAATATAAATTGATAGTAATTTATCAATTATTATTGTTATAAGAATTAACAAATTTCATAATTTCTATGGAAAATTTCCTGAAAAATATATCAAAAATCTAAAGTAGCATAAATTTATCAATATATCATATTAATGGATTCTCTTAAAAAAATATAAGTATTATTTTAATTATTAATTTTATTAATTACTATAATTAACAATATTAATACAAATAAAATATTATAATAAAAATAATTAAGTATAGGTAAATCAGTTTTAATCAAAATTATACTTGACAGTATTTTATGTGTATATTTTATGTTAACGGTGGCAAACGAGGAGGAGGCTCACCTAAGAAAAGCGGTCCTCCGCACATGGAGACCCTTGTATGTCCGCCGGTGCGTTGCCGGCCATTGAGGAACACGTGCACTCTTTTCTTGAAGGACCTCAAGTCGTACTGGTGTAAAAATATGTCTGCATAAAGCTGATAATATAGAAAATATTTAAAAACTTCCATGTTCTAATTTATTGTATAGACTATAGAGAGTTACTTTGTATAGAGAGTTGGGTTTAATTGCGTTTCACGGTCCAAATGCAATCGTTCCGAATAAAAACCGGACGCGACTGACAAACAGTTAATGTCAATGTGACATACAGGGGATCAGTGAATCAATACATTCGTTTAACAATACCGCATACATTATTAATACGACGTTCACAATAATACATAATCTGCTTAGTACTGCTTTTCAAACAGGATACTGAATTACTTTGATACGATTTTACTTTGTTTGTTTTATATGTTGATTGTATATATTTAAGTGACTCTTCTATTAGACTTTAAAAATCTTCGTAAAAAATATGTTTAAATTATAACTTAGCGTCAGGTATTACTTTAATTATGGTTAAAATTCACATTGATAGATATACTATATCATCGAGTTTTTTATGGTATAGCGGACAACGAGGTGGCAAATGGAACACAACCGCCCATAGACAACCGCGCCACAGTTTTCGCTTTGGTTGTGTTACCGGCTTATCACGCCGCTTTAGCGGCATTTTTAAGGGCCTCCGATATCCTCACTCAACCAAACGCACTACAAGTACCGTTTGACGGTGAATATTTTTATTTAGTTATGTTTTTATATAGAATCACAACAAATGTGTATAAATATTGATTTAACTTAAGTAGAGCATTAACCTGCGCTTCAGTCGTGAGAAAACTAAGTAATAAGTAGAGATAATAATGACCATGAAGAATGCATTATTCGAAAAGTGCGATTTTCGCGGTTATCATAAAAAATTTACTTCATAACCGGAACAAATGCGATTCGGTGAGAATGGCACATCATAATGTTATGTAAAATTTGCAATTTCATCTTAAATGTTACTTGTTATTAGTAACTGTGAAATTTTGACCTAATTTATAAGATTAGCATTTAGTCTGACATTTATATAGATAATACTTTGTTAACGAGTCTTATGGTGAGATATATATTGACGTCTTCGAGATGATTTATGACTCTATTAGATACATTTTCAAAATCTTCCAATTAAATTCAACAGACCAAAGATTATAAGTTAATATTAACAATCAAATATATAAAAAGTATAAATATTACAATAAAGACACATTTGTGTAAACGATAAACGGCTATAATCCCTTATGCAGATTTTTTACACAATACCTTATATGGTAGAACAAATTGTAATGAAAAATATCTTATATTACTATAGTGTTAATGATTCTGTAAATGATGTCACGCCTTAGTAATAAGGTGTCCATACCAGACATCATCAGAGATAATTTTTTGTTATATTTTTTATATTTTAAGTATCTCACGGAAGGAAAAACTACACCCACTGAGTTTTTTTCGCCGGTTCTTCTCAGTGGAACCGGTAGTAGACTGATTTTGAGGTTTGAATAGCATTTTGTATTTATGTTGAACAAAAATATTTAAGTTCATTATATCTCATCATCACATTTTTATTACATTACAGAAGTAAAGAAATCTAAGAACTATAAAATAAGCCTTTCATCATCATTTTATTCAAGTCCAGTGCTAGACATAGGCCTCCTCAAAAGACGCCCACCTATCGAGATCTTGAGAGAGCTGGATCCAGCGGTTGCCCGCGACCTTTATGAGATCGTCTTTCAATCGCGTGACGAGCCGTCCCAGTCTGCGATTTCCACTCAAGAACCTTTCTTCCCCATCAGTTGTCAGTTCATCGAGCCATGTGACCAGCCCATTGCTACTTCAACTTACTAATACTAGTCTCATTATGTCTGTCACACTATATTAGTGTTCTATACGTCAAACCAATGTCGTCAAAAGAAAAGGCACACACTTGTTAATACCAATGTGTAATTAAAATATGCGATATTCTAAAAATTTTTTAAATAAATCAATTGTATGATACTGCTTTTGTTTTCTACTTAATGATATTTTTTTTCAATCTTTTACATATATTTTCTTACTTAAAACAGACATGTATAACGTCTCTAACAAATATTATTAGTATCATTTTGTTTGCATAGTACCAAATATTATACAAGATCATTTAGCACTTTATTATTAATAACAAAATATTGAAGTACATATATGAACAAAGCAAGGACATTGCAATGTCACGCATAACATTACATGTATGTGAGGATACTCGCAATCTATTGTATATTTTTAAGTCACTATGATATTTTAATATATTTAAAGGTTTGGTTCTATATATTAACATCCTTACCGATTTACTGTGAAGAAATATCACTTGTTGTTTAACTCAATTATTAAAAATTAATAATATATTCACCATCGAACTTCGAGGCAGAATGCAAAGTTTCATCGCTTTCACCTCGATGTTTGTCGTTCCACAACTGGGCGGTTTTTAAGGCATTTTGTGCCGCGCACCACCTCTCAGTGGAATCAGCTGTCAGCGGGGGTATTTCCAAACAAATACTGGGGGTGTCCATGGGCGGATGACCGATTGCTCTAGGTGAGCGTCCTGCTTGTTTACCATCAATTAAATAAATACATATATAATATGCGAAAGATAAAAAGATGTTTGGAGGAAAAACTTAAGTCAATGTCTATTAACTATAACTTTCTAAATTATGAATAAATTGGTGCCAATTAAAATCATATTATTCCAGATGTTGAAATGGTCGCATTGAATATAATGCATTGCGTAAATATTACTGCTACACCATACATTCGCACGCACTTCGCATGCAATGGAAGTGATGTAGTAATATTGAACAGTCGTTAATGTTATACTTTGTATAATGCATTGAGAAATTGATCCACGCTGGCAATGAAACAATACTTGAAAATTATGTACATACGTCTATCATATGATAGACGTATGTAAAATTACCATCATGACTTGTTAAATTAAATACGTATTGTTCTGCTAATTGTCCTTGTTCGTGTGAATTCATTGATTTTTTTATTCTGCGTTATACAATTTTGGGGGTTTCTTTTAGTTAAAGGTTAGTTTAATGAGCAATATTAAATCTTTCAAAACATTGCTAATATCTGTTACAGTAACATCATCTGATTACAATCACTATAATATAGACTGACTTAAAGTTGACAAAACTATTATATCTACCTTGTTCATAATATTTGTTAATTTTTTTTATGAATAATAATATAATATTAGGCAATAAAACATTTAAACTTCTAAATAAATGTAATGTACATTATCAATGTAAAAAATGATAAGTTTGTAAATTTATAAAACGAAGTTGTGAATTATATTAATTATCAACTATTTTTATTACTCGCTCCGACGGCGTTTATGTCTATTGTACCTAAACGTAGTATTTTTAACTAGAAAGCCAGCGATTTAATATTCAAAATATAGTATATTTAAATACAAAACTTGTTGAAGTGAAACTTTTTTTTCGCTTTATTTTTATCGTATTGTACTGTGTGATATAAACTAACAAGCAAACATTACCTATTAAAATAATACGTAACTTTAAAGTTATAACAGGGAAATTGTATTTCCTGGTAAGAAAAAGAACGCATGAAACAGGAAATTTGTAGCTTGCTATGTTAATCGTTACATTACATAGACGACAATACTATTTACACTGCAGGCATTCTTCGTAAAAGATGTATTATATGTTTATTAATAATAAATAATCAAAGCAGAGACAAATATATGTTAGTACAGTTTAAAACCATAGCAATAAAATTAAACAATGCGATATATAGATATAAAAATCCGTTGAACCTACAACCTTAATAAACCGTTTATGTGACAGTATTAAAGTACAATTTTCAGCTTGGCATATCCTTGAAGTACATAGTGGCTAATGGTTGAACCATCAATCTTCTCGAAAGCAAGGTGCGTCTGACATTTACGGAACGTTCATTTATTCGATATTACAATGATTATATACATACTTCGAACTAGTGTTGCCCAAATGCAAGACTTAGCTCTGTCTTGGTCTTGCGCCAATACATCTGTTATTGGTCATGGTCTTGGTATTGCGCTCCCAGTCTTGGTCTTGGTCTTCCAGCAAGTCTTGCAAATCTTGTAATTACCTATTAGACTATTGCTATTTTTAAAGTTTACTTCAGATCTTAGAAAAACTTAACAGAATATGAACCTTTTGATGTTGAATTAGCATAGACCTACTAAAGACCAATCAGGTTTATAAATGTCTAAAGATTTCATGAGAAAATCACTGCATCAAAATCACTGAGAAAAAAAATGAAAATCATTTTCTCAAGACGCAAGAGTCTGGCAGGCTTAGTCTTGTTCTTACTGAAGTCTTACACGGTCAGTCTTGGTCTTGCTAAAATTAGGCGGTCTTGGTCTTGGTCTTGCACCACGACTGAATTTGGGTAACACTGCTTATTACATACTACGTAATAAACAATAGATTATACCTACAAAAGGTTAAACTCTGAGCTATAAGTTTATTGGCCGACGTATAAAATTAAGAGATCAACACGAAACCAATTGAATTAATTATTATAATTAATCAATCAACGTAATTCTAGTCGGGCCTGAAACATTTACTAAATAAAACTGATCAGAATCGTAAAAACTGTGCTAAAGTAAGAAAAACATAAATAAGAATACTTGTAAATAGAATTAAGTTTAGTAACAATGACATAACAGCAATCGTTTATTATTAGGACATCGACTAGAATTGTTACCGAATACAAATTTTGCCTTTAGCTTCTACTCGGCCAGTTATATAAGCTAAGTGCTTGACAAATTAGCATGTCATGACTTGACCTCTGTGGGTCAACGGTAGATGGAACGGTACGACAGATTATATTATTATTGAACGTAAACAAAAACTGTATATAATAGGAAATATATTACATATTCCGGATTCGAATACGGGGGGGAAAATATAGTGATTGAGTAAACATAGATGGCTTCATGTCTGCAAAGAAAGTTCTTTGTAAATTATTTACATATGGACGTGCCTAAAAATCTAAAACGTTGCTTGAAATCCGATGACTGGCATAAAGTTACTAGTTGACATACATTTAAGATCATTTACATTTCATGAACTGTGTTTAAAAATGAGGCTATATTGGGCAATAGCATCATTTACTATTTTTTGTAGTATAGCGGACAACGGAGCCGGTCTCCTATATTGTAAGAGAAGGAAATGGACAAGCACGCCGCGATCCGCGCTTTGGCTGTGTTGCCGGATTTTTACACCACTTAAGCAGTATAATTTCAAGAGCCTCCGATACTCGCACTCACTCATCGAAACACACCTTTTTACGCTGGGTATTCTGTGAGCTCGTGGTATCATTAATATTACTAGTACGACTAATCTAAACTAACTAAATGTCCCTTCAAATCATTCGCCGTTCAAGCCATGTGTGACTTCTATAACCGGTCTCAATTATCGTCACACCTTGCTCACCTCGTTACATTGTCTGGAACTGATTTTTGCCCATCATATTACTAAAACCAATACGGGTAGTACATGTCAGGATTCTTTATGACAATGTCCTTCTGTCATCATCAAAAAGTCATGCATATTAATAACTAGCTGACCCGGTAAAACATTCTGCTATACAAATATGAAAGTTGCGATGAATGCATGTACGGAAGTTTTTATAGGCATTATCAATCTCTACGAATATGCCTTATCAATGTAATAAAACTTTAAAAATGATGCAGTTGTGCCCTTTAAGCTTATGCTGTCTCTGTTGATTTTGTAGCTAAAAATCCACAAAAATCAGGGAGATAGGCCTTTTTTCTTCATTATGAATATACATATATTATTATTCTAAATATACATTTTGACAGAATTTATATCTATATATTAAATATTATCTTTGAGTGTTCGTAAGGAACATTATAGTTCGACCATTTTTTCTTTAACTTAGGAAATCCGACTACCACGCAAACGCTTTTGATTTTTCGGATAAAATATAACCTATGTTACTCACAACTACCATAGCTATATATTGGTTAAATAATTTTCAAGTTAGATTAAGTAGATCCAGAAATACAACTTTCCACAACTTAACAAACTCACAAATTTTATATTAAACTTTTTTTTATATTAAATTAGATAGTGTACGTACAAGTAGTTCTTAGGTCACCTAAGAATGTGAAGTATTTTTAACGGTAATTATAAAAACTATTAGAAGGCATATAAAATAGGTATGTCTAGAATTCGTGTGATTTGAAACAAATAAAATATATTAATATATATAACGGAAAAGCGATTGGAATTTATTAAGTCCAAAAGGTCAACGGCTTTCAAGAAAACTAGTTCGTTATATCAGACTATAACATAGAAACATAGACTATGTTCAGATATTATTTTTATAAAAATTAGAAGGGAAATTTTTGTCTGTTCCATTGTATTGTTTATATTCAACTGTTCTAAAGATTTCTTATAATTGTAAATACTGACACATTGACAATACTCGTGGCTTAATGGTTTTAAAAGCGAGAGTTTGAGAGTAGGGCTTAACAGTGACCGAGCGAGTGTCTTAATACTGTCGCACCCGTGGGAGAGCCATCCTGAAGCATATGCTGACGCACTAATTGTGATACCACGGGCTCACTGAGTACTCAGCGTGAAACGAACTTGTACTGTATTTCGCAGAGTGAGTGAGGATATCGGAGGCCCTTAAAAATGCCACTTAAGCGTCGTAAAAAGCCGGAAACACAACCAATGCGGGGACTGTTGCGCGTTTGTTCGTGAGCGGTAGTATTCTCTTACCATTTAGCAGACCCACCTTCTCCGTTTTCCGCTATAGAATTTTAAAAGAAAAGAAATGTATAAATTATAAATAAGAACATCTCGAGCAAGTCAGCTTAATAGAAGGAAACACATTATAATCGATCTACTTATTCGTTTCAGATCTGACCACAGCCATCTTGTACGTCTGTGACAGAGATTTTTAAATAAATTGTTATGATCATATATGAAAGCAATATTTTTTACAAACCATTAATTGACCTTCGAGTGTAACATTTTACAAATAATTATATAGTAGAAAATTAACTGCAATAAAATTATAGCCCCCAATACATATGTTACCACTTGTACGAGGCCACGTACAAGCAAACAGCTCACACAAGGCGCGGTCGCTACATATAATACTTATTAAGGTAATACTAGGTTTTTTAATGTGGCATACCCATGACATATTACCATTAGACGATTTAACTTTCACTGATCTATCGCATATCATTTAGACATATATAAATAAATGCAAATAAGTCATAACATTTACATAATAAGACATTTTCGGTTATAGATCACTTTACAACATACATACACAAAATCAAATAGTGCTATTTTTTCTTTTAATTAATCGAACTTTTCAAAATAATCACAAGTGGCCAGTGTCTATATATAAAAACTTTTTTCACAGCATTTCTGACTGGCCTCGTCCATGTAAAACTAGCCAGTTTCATTGAATCTTAAGAAGATCGTACATGATTTATTATTATTATTGGTATACGCTATAATTATATTAATTTGTCCAGTGTTCAAACTCCGAACTTCGCCATTGCCGTGACCATGCCTAGATGAGAAAGGAGGAGGGTTCTTCGTAGGGCCAACAACCTTACAAGGTAAAAACTCAAACTTTCAGAAGTCCAAAACAGAAGACTCCGGATTGTTCATGAAGCAACGACCTTGACGAGAACAAAAACATCTGAGAAGTTTGGGAAGGTATACCAACTGGAAAAAGACCGCTAAGAACAGAAACTCCTATAGGAAAATTGTTGTAGCGCCAACGGGGAAGTTTTCAAATAAACTTGAATTTTATAGAAAAAAAAAGCTCACTTTGACACGTGACATTTATTTTTCAAATTTTCAATTTTTCATATAAGTACAATGTGGTATGATAAAAAAATTGCAATTTTAAATTTACTCATACTTTTATTACTCTTTTTAAACTTGAAATAATAATATGTCGGTTGGAATAAATTTTAGTAAAAAGTATATATAATCTTATGCGGGCTATATGTATAAAAATTGATAATTTAATTTTGTATATGTTATATTATTTACATCCATGTGTTTAGTATAAATATATATTCTGTACCAAGTGATGAAGAGTAGATCAAATTTTTGACTGTTTAAAGATTAACAGTCTCTTTCGTCATTCTCCTTACTGAACAATTTGTATTTAAGCTGTGTGGGCAATGCCATGTATGGCTCAACGGTTACTCACACCGTGACAACACAATAATTTAAATTAAATATTACGCTTCCGATAACCATTTTTGTAAATCTTTTAACTACTGAAGGACTGTGTGAGAATGATAAATACATCTTCCTAATTTACATGCGAATAAAAGTTTATCTTAGCAATAAACTAAGGTATGCATGCAGCTTCCTTCTTAATTTTCAATGTTAAATATGAAAAACTCTTAAAGATTATTAAATAAAAAATAAAGATAGATTTTTCTTCAAATATAAAGTCAATGATTTAATTTTTACTCTTATTAAATATTCATTATTTAATCTATTTGAATATTATAATCTTAATTATCTAACCGCATTATCACCATCAAAAATGATCAATATTGACTGTCTTTGAAATATATATACGGCTAAAAATTACAAATGCTACGCGGATGCTTAGGTTTGATTCACCGAAAGAAAAGCTACAGAGGACTGGTTAAGTCGGTTGCCTATTAGTGAAGCAAATGGGAAAAGATCGGCTTTGTAATCGACGTCAGTGTTTTAAAAATTCATAAAGATTTCAAAGAATTCACCTATCTTTTACCTACCACTATTTTCTTTTGCTTTGTAAATTCTCTCTGTATTAAATGGGTTTTAACGCTTCAATTCACATTTGAGTGTAATGGAATTATCACAGACTGGTTTCATTTCTAATATCAAAGTGATGTTTGATATGTAATGACATTAAGTTGTTTTTGTCACACAAACTAGCGTGCTGGGTAGCGCAAGGCATTCAACGATAAAGAAACCTATTCACGTAATAATTTATGATTAAGTTTAATTTTTTTCCTTAACATATACAAACTGCAAGGCCCTTTCCTTAAAGCCCGGCAACGCACCCGAGGCCCTGCAAGGTCTAGGGGTGTCCATGGGCGGAAGACCGCTTATCTTAGATGAGAAGCAAAAAAAATAATGATACATAGAGTATAACCAATTTGTAGGTGCAATATGTTTGTTTTACAGAGTTCTTAATTGAGCGGATGACCGATGGAGCCGAAAAGTGTTAGAGTGGAGACCACGGACCGGCAAAAGGTGGACAGACGATTTTATAAAAGTCACCTCCGACAGGTATTCATGGAAGTCCAAGGGAGAGGCCTCTTAATATTATATAGGTATATTTTTAAGTTGCCTACATATCTTTTGTAGTAATAGTTAACAAATTTGATTCTTTAATTTCCAGTTTTTTATTAATTTAAAGCGAGCTATGGCTATTAGCAAACACAACTAAGAAATATTGCATTATATCATAATAAATGAATACATAATAAATCTTTAAAAACGAATATATTTTTGTGCTGTTACATTATCCAAATATGTGCACGACATTGTGTAGCATCTCTGCGTTATTGGTTAGAAAAACATGATGCATAATAATTGAGTTCTTTGACCTCAACTTTTCTTATTCGTTTACTAAAAAGGTATAAATACATTAAGATAAGTTATTTAGCATCCTAAATTTACACAGACTGTCCTTTTATGATAAAATTTTGATTATTCTTTTAACGAAATATTTTTATTAAGAAGAAAAAACAACCTTAAACAATTCCATACAAACTTTAGGTTCTGTATACAGTAACTCAAATATCCACAGTACAGATGCCTAAGCTTATGTGATTATTCAAAAATAAATATGTGAATTATTCTTTTAAAGAATACTTTTTCAAAATCTATATTAATCTTCTTAATAAGAGAAAGTTATAACCAACTAATAGCATTCAGTCAAGTTTTAACAACTCTATCCGCATAAAGCCTGTTTAAATGTGATATGTTGAACCCAGTCAGTAGATCATTTACTTTCACTAGAACAGCGAGCAAGGACAGCCACTTTCTAACAACACATCTATTTCATACCCACACATGATTGATGTAATATAAACATAGGTTCATAATAATCTTCTATTTTAAGTATCTTATGAAAGGAAACATTTATAAGTTTATATTTGTATTTTGACCCGTGGGAGAGCCATGCTGTATTAACTTAATAGGTAATAAATAATCTTATTATTTAATAAGCTGTAAGGACCAATAATAATTTGTCTTTACACACTTTACACGCTTGTCTTTCAAAAACCATAATGATATGTTTTTTTATGTTTTTAACGGAACAGGTGGATCTCCAATATGGCAAGAAAACACCGCTGCCCATGAACAACAACGCCACAGTCCGCGCATTGGTTGTGTTACCGGCTTTTTACGCCACTCAAGCGGCACATTTAAGGGCCTCCGATATCGTCACGTACTCTGGGAATCACAGTACAAGTACCGTTTCACGCTGAGTATTCTGTGATCCCGTGGTATCACTTCGGACGACTCGACCCAATTTGTGCGTCAGTATATTCTTCAGCATGGCTCTCCCACGGGTGCGGCAGTATTAACACACTCGCCCGGCTACTGTCAAGCCCTTCCAGAGACCGGGATTCGAATCTTTGGGTTCATGTTAGACCTATTATACCACTTAGCCACGAGGCTCTCAATATATTTTTCACTTTATATGGTAAATTTCTTACATTAATTCTCCTTGAACTCATTGCGTCGATAATTCGTAGAAGCTGATGACGTTTGTCACATAAAAATACCACTTTCATAATGTTTTGTAGACGCTATGTACCCACGTATCTTATACTTAATATTCATGGTTGGTAGAACTTACTATTGACTATGCTACTAGCATGTAATTCTACAATAAATGTAAATATTGTTGCAGTCCCACTTACAAGTAGTAGAATACTACATCACAATGGAATGATCACCAGAGTTTCTAGTTCAGACAGAATTTAAGCAATTAGATTTAAGATTGGCTTACCTGATACAGCCGGAAATATTTTGTTGACACATTAACGTCAACATGTTTATAAATAATCATTTTCTATAATTTTCTCACGCAAACACAATTAACACAATATTAATCACAAATTATATTATATATAAAACTATAACGTTGAGTTAAAAAAGATATAACCTTAATTCAGAAGGAAATGATCAAAACCTCTTTCGTAATGTTTAAATTTTTAAATCGTCTTTAATTGATAAATATTCGAACGAACCGAGTTAGTTTTAAAAATGACAATTTACCTTATTAAAGAATAACATGACGTTTTACATTTGTCAACTTTCTTTTCGGATCAAATTGTTAAAATGTGAAATCTATATTTATAAAATTTTGATATTTAAGGATGCCTTATTATATTAAGCTACAAAACGTAAGAGACATAAAAACTACATAACGGCTGCTATTATAAAAAAAGAAAATATATTAAACAGTGAAAATAAAATAATAGGCAAGATAATAAAATCAGTCCAAACATTGTATTATTAGCAACTATTGGCTTACATTTCGTAATCTTTTCTGGTAATTTAGGTTAGATTAGCTTATGTTGGGTTAGGTCACGTTAGGTTAGGTATCTCAGTTAGATTTATAAACAATCTGATTGTATAATATATGCCTTTGCCTGTTTTCTACTTTAAATCCGCCGCCAAGTCGTCGCCTGACCATAAATTTAGTGGCTACACTAAAAAGTGGCCACTGCCAATTTAAATTTTATCAAAGTTTAACACTCAATATAAAGCTGCTACTTTTTTTATTCCAATTTTACTTGACTGTAGGTACCTACCACTTAGTTTTCTTATCCATGTTAATTATTTTTAAAACTAAATCAGATTAGTTTGTAGCCGCGTTAAATATATGACTTTAAGAATTACATGACGTTTTACATTTGTCAACTTCCTTTTTAGGTCAAACCGTTAAAATAATTACCTTTATAATTCTATATTTATTAAATTTGCTAATCCATACTGTTATTATGATACCAACACTAAAGATTTCAAGAATTATCAACAAAGTTATAAGCATTCTTAACTACTAACTAACTATTGGCAGCCTGAATTATTCGCTATTATCGGCCCAAAGTCAAAAAATGTTCCTTCTATTCTATATTATAGTTAAAAGAATAACTTTTAGATACAATTTAGTTGTATTGAATGATTTACTTCAGTTGTTCCAAAATTGAAAAAAAAACTGAAAAATTTGTTTTAAGATTATGTCTGCATTCATTTTCAAATATCAAAGAAAGAGGAATTTTTGCTTCTTATTAAAATAATTTATGTTTTAGCCTATTTACATTTTCAATATTGCTTAGGAAGGGTAACAAAAGAAATATTAATTATTCTTGTTAGAGTAATGAAGTCTACAATTGTTGTCGTAAGCTGAATCTTTCAAAGTCAATTCCATTCACTCTCATCATTTTTTAGGGTAGGTATTCCTACAAAGATTACCTTCACGCATAAAAAGAAAACGTAAATTATATACACTAAATTTAAAATAATAATTTGGTCTGAGAAAGTATTTTATATAATAATAATGATGTAAACCAGCGTTTAATTTATAATTAGTTCGAATAATGAGTTTTCATCCGAACAATTCTTGCGTAATGCCAGTAAAACTCAATTTACTTAATGACATTTTATAGCGTTTCAATTTAATTAAGATCGGCTTTAATTATAAAATGGTGCTATGAGAGTTATTGGTTTATTACTGTAAAACTTGTAAGGCGATAAGTGAAACATACCAGGCATTTTTATAACATGAACTGAAATGTTCAATTAACAGACCAAACAAATATAAAATTTCCTTTATGCGTGTACTTTTTTAAATTCATTATAAGGTATCAAAAATTTGAAATAAACTAATATGAACTAAAACCTGTCCAAAAAGAGACAATATAATTAAAGCAATGTTTATTTATTTTTATATTATGACATAAATGATGTCCAAATATAGCCAAACCATATGTTATAACACAAAATACCAGATGATTAAATTATTTCTGTTTAACTACTACTACAGTGATACTCTTTTTGGCAACATCTTTTCAAATATACTGAAATTTATATCTATTTTAATTTTTCCCCATGAGAAAGGCATGTTGAAGCATATGTTTATGCATTAATTGGACCGCTTTGCCAGAAAGATACCACGGGCTTACAGAATATCACTGATTAAGTGAAGATACATCATACCACTCGTCCATAAAGTTAAGCTTGCTTAAGCGGCGTAAAAATCCGGCAACATAACCAAAGAACAGAGTGCAGCGAGGTTGGCTATGGCCATCGGTGATCTCTTATCGGCAGAAAACCTGCCATGTTGTCTGATATATGATAAAAACATATACAGTTAAAAATGCCATAAGTAACTAAGGAAACAATTCAAATTCAGGAATTTATAGGTTATAGGTTATTAAATGCATTATATTCTTACCGTTGTACTTTTACCCATATGTAGTTTAATCCGTTGACATGAATTATAAATACTACAGTTTTGAAGATCTGATACATGAATAAATTAAACATAAGTACAATACAGAATAGTAAAAACGGAATATTTTGTCCCCATAGTAGATACCTATTACAAAACTAAAGGGCTGACGAAACATAATTAACATATATTATACAAAGCTTATTGCTTTTTATATTTTTAACGAACCGAGTTTACGACACTGTGATGTAATTCTAAACTCTACCAGAAATTTTTTTTACTAAAATTCAAAAAGATTCTGTTTAATAAAGTTTATCACATTCCTTATATTGTCATGGCACAATAAATTTTACATGCCCAATAAAACCATGCATATCTTTCATGTAAAAACGAATTATTGCAAACAGAATAGCAATGAATAGGTCAATGGGAGGCGGTGGCGTGGGATTGATTCTACATCGACTCCAATGAATCGATGCCAAAATCGATTAATCGATTTGATCCGGACGATTGGTTCAATGGGATGTTGTTTGTTTTGACATTTAGCAAACAATGAATTTTGAAATAAACTTTGTATTTATAGTTTTAATTTCGAAAGCAAATTTCATGATGGGCACAAAAAACTTAGCTTAAATTTTTCTTCTATAGTGGATAACGGGGCAGGTGGGTCTCCTATATGGTAAGAAACACCGCCGCCCATGAACAACCGCAATATAGTCCGCGCATTGGTTGTGTTGCCGGTTTCTTACGCCACTTAAGCGGCACTTTTAAGGGCCTCTGATATCCTCAGTCACTCTGCGAAACACTGTACAAGTAACGTTTCACGCTGAGTATTCTGAGAGCCCGTGGTATCACTTCGGACGAGCCGACACTCTCACGGGTGCGACATAATTAAGATACTCACTCGCCCGGTCAGTTTGAAGCCCTTCCAGAGACCGAATAAATTATAATATTTATCCAGATCGGGGTTCAAATCCGATACCTCTTGCTTCATGGTAGACCTATTAAACCACTTAGCTACGAGGCTAACATGTAAAGAAATTAGTATATCCTAATTTGAATTGTACCAAGTTTAACATTACCACTGTCTGTGAACGAAATCTTCGAACGTAATAGCGGCAAAGAATGAAATAATTAATATTTATGTTAAAAGTAATTTTAAAACTACTGTAAGAATAAAATGGAGAGGAATAAATATTAATGCCATTTCTTTGTTTACATATTTGCATTAACTAATTCTGTTTAACCTAGATGTTAAAAATAAATATTTTACTTACAAAGTAGCTACAAGTGTATTTATTTGTAATAGAAAATATGTAAAATCTTATACATAATTTATTTACTATAGTAGTAAAACTATTAAATAGTTCTTCATTGGTATCTGATTATTATTTACATCTTAGTCATAATTATATATTTTATTATAGTATAACATTATGAAATATGTATACTATATAATTATCTGACTAAGTTCTAAGCAAACCTCTTTATAAGGCGCTGCCATAACGATCTCCTAATAAAGATGTTTGAGTAACCAATAAACCTTCTTGTTAAGTTAGGAATAACTTCACGTAGTGAGATTAGACTGAGTACGACTTGCATTTATGATTAAATGTGATAATAATTTATACCAGGCACTTACATAAAACATCAAAAATTAATTCTATTACTGGTGAAATATTAAAAATTTAACTAGATAAACTTCTGTTTCTACGACAAACTCCACGACAAACACATTCTTGCATTAAATCGAATCTGAATCTGAATCAGTGGTACGTTAATAAGAGCTTCATTAAAGCCAAAATTGAGTAAAAATATTTGACTTTAAAAATAGAAAATGTCACGTGAAAATTAAACCAAAAAGACAATAATGGTAGGTTATAATTATAATTGTATTTTTTATCAAAAATGACGGTTCTATTAAGTATGGTATATTATTATTAAAGTTTTATAGAGTTTATTCAAAGTTATGTTATCTAGTCAACATTTTACCATCTCAATTTCTTGTTTAGCATATTTCTTATGCCAAACTACCGAGGTATATATTTTGTTTAGATGAACGAATGGATCACGTATTATTTCAAATTCTCCAAGCGAAGAATGATTTGTTTTTGCTAAGTTCAACAAGTTTTTCTTAAAAGCAGTTAACTTTTTCCGAATAGTAATTGTACTAATTTTTTACAACTATTGTAAATCTCTTCTCATTTATTCATTTAACTCAGTAATTCCTAAAGGGTCCACGGGAGACTCGACTCAAAAAATGGGGGTGTACAATTATTGAAAGTGGGGATTTTTTTCATTTTTTTGAGGCTTAGAAATTGATAGTAATGATACTGCAGGGATTCATCAGGGATCTATGAAACAAAGGCGCTTAGGAAACAGTGATTTAACTTTATATTCTTGCGTGGATCTATGCGACGATGACGGTATAACTATGAATGAAGATTGCTTATATTAGATTGGTACATCAATTTCGCAATTCAATGGGACGGTGCGTCACGTATTATTGCGAACTGTCCGAGATAGTCCGATTAATGAGAGAATAAGACACGTGCCGGTCGTTATGGTGAATTTAGCAATACGAAAACATGGGCAATCCATTCGATATAGATGTACTGCAATGTATATAGCTTGTAACAACATGAAGGCAAAGTAGCAGGAGTCACATAGGATAAGCGGTCCTCCTCTCATTGTCACTCCTAGCCCTTGTAAAGCCACGGGTGCGCTGTCAGCTTTTATGAAATAGGTTCGCTTGTTTTTGAAGGTCCTCAAGACATGTTGGTTAATTTTTTTATCGCCGCGTGCTCGCCCCGAGCACGCGGTCTCTCGCAAAAATATTGTGAAGTGTTATTGAACAAGAAACAGTTTTTGTTTGAACGTGTAAGCACAAAAAACCATACTCATGTCTTTCTAATGGATGACACGTCCCATGATTTGCACAATTAAAATCTAATAACATTCAAAAAGTTACGTCATGCGTTAGACAAAAAGGTTAAGAAATGTGTTTTTAAACTTTCACTTTTTTTTATTCACGCTATTACGTATTTAAAGTGATAACATTAATGGTCAATTAATGCTTAAATTAAGGGCATTATATGGCCTAATACTTCCGGAACGCACAAATTGAGATATTAAATTAAATACATAGATAGTTATAACATATAATGTAAATTCGTCATTCGTCTGGCGGTCATTTTCCATGTAAAATTTTCGAGTAGGTACTGTATGGTAATACGAATGTTGTATTAAATAAGTAAAACAAAGAAATTCAATATGTAAAGAAAAACATAATTTTCTTATATCTTTTATGTATCTGTATGTTTTTATATTGTGGTATGATAGTCTGTGGTGAAATGGGACTGTGATGAAGTGGTGAAATGGATTTGGGAATGACGTCGTAATTGGAAATATTAAATGTTGTTTCTTTTATTGCAGAGAAACTCAGTTGTGTTTTATTGAAAGTTGTTCCAAATAACTACAAGCAAAATCCATCTTTTA
>DWCF01003638.1:0-18948 GCA_018230265.1 Delias oraia
TGTAAATATGATTAAAATATTTTCAGTATACATATAATAGCTTCATTAAAATCATTTTAGAATAAAAAGATATTCTGCACAGAACAATAGAGAATAATTTTTGTTTTGAAGAAATTACTATACAGCCATTGAATGACAATTGACGATCTCAGCTGATATTTCAATTGTTAAATGTATTGCCAGAAAATAGAATTTGCAATGATAACTGGCAAAATATTTACTATGTGTAACTACAATAATTTAAATAATTATTTCTATAGAATTAAATAATTCTGTAAAAAAGTTGTTTTTTATTTAATTTGGTGATATTAAAACCAATTTCTATAATACAAACACTTGAAAGTTTAAGTTATCCTTAAATCTTATGATTATTTCATATATAGAGAGATACGGTTTAATTATACCTAATATTTATTGATATTACTCACAACTAATATTATCAACTAAACATACAATCATGACAGTGAAATATTTAAAGTTAAATTTACTCTGAGAAATGGCAACATGTTATAATTTGACATTTAGTACCTTTCATTTTTGATTGGTGTACAATGCATTTTCTTTCTTCATTCTATTTTCATTTTTCTTACTGTCAAATTTAATAGTAAGGTGCGGTATGCGCGAAGCTCTCGCGTTTTATTTCGATCAATGTGAATTATTGACTGGCAATAATGTTATTGTTGATCAGTCGCAATCAAAACATCGCTATCGACAAGATTATAATATATATTATTTATGCAATCGTATAAGGCGTTGGCAACAACTTGATCTACTAAATGTAATGGTGAAATAAACAGTTCACTTTGTCTTTGAGTTTTGGCGATGTTTCATGTGTTTAAATTTCGATGTAGTGTATATACAATAAGCTGAATGTGTCGTACTTTCTTGTACTATTTTGTGTTTTGTTTGTGATAAGACAAGATGGGTTCAACAGGGCTAACACTGGCGGATTTGCCCAATATTTGTATTATGATAGCCGCTCTCATTGCGCTTTTTGTAATGATAGTTATACTACTTAGGTAAGTTATCATTTTTCATCTAAAAAGTAAAAGATAAATTAGTATGATCAAAATTATTGATTTATACCTCATTTCTTAATGTCTTCAAACAGTAAAAACCTGTCCATATTTTCGAAATGTAAACAACAATTAGAAAGCTATTAAACATAACCTACGAATAAAATTATTTGATATTATAATATAATATATTTTGTTTTGCATCATAAGTGCTGTATGATATTATAAGAAAAAGACAATCTAAGGACTTCTATTATTTTTTGTGTACATTGGGATATAAAATGATAAATATTGTAGAAGCCTATAAGGTCAAAACTAGAACCTGTAACAATAGCATCTTCTTAAAAGCATAAAATTTACAATTTAAATAACTCAAAATCACCTTTATTAAAACAAGGTTATTTTATAGTAATAAATGTGAAAATAACCATCTAACTGTAAAATGAATTATTTTTCTCTTTAAATACTTGTTTCTTAGTTAAAAGTATTTCTAAAGCGTTTTTCATTCTTAATAAATATAACTTTATAGAAAGCATATTTCAATGAAACAATTCTCAATTTACCATTTAACATTCAGATGTTGACTTAATTTAATCCTCTCTCTCTATTAAATTAATTCATTGAATCTTATAAGTCTCCAATTGAATTATAAATATTTTCTTTTGAATTATAATTTGTTCTATTGAATTATAGTCAATCATAAATTAGCTTCTAGTGGCATAGTGTAGATTCTTGCGAAATACATAATAAACATATGTTTTAAGTTGGTAACCTTGACATCCTATTTGATACCTTCACTTGCTGAATTTGACTAATTTCTTGTTTTTTTCTTAAACTTCTTTATTAAATTTTTAATCTTCATGCATATCCACCAGGAATTACCGTTTCACAATACATTTTGGATTAAAAAATCTTTCTGGATCTGTTTCTGGATCCATTATATTCTTTTTTATATTTAATTCAGAAATTAATATGTGATTATTTCTGTGGCAATAAATAAATAGAAAAATATTGCTAGTTTCTTTTTAAAAGCTGATTTTAAAAAAACCCTCTATGTAAATAAATCGTTGTGATATTTGATTATTTAATAGGGCTGTTTGGTGGGTTTCATCATCAGCCCATTCAAGTCAACTGCTGGACATAGGCCTCCCCCAATTTGGTGTGTTTACCCCATAGAAATAAAATACAATACTGTGAAAATCAATATAAAGATTAGATTTTGGGATTTTTTATCGTTTAATTGGTGGAAAACGAGCAGGAGGCTCACCGAGGGCAAGCGGTTCTCCGCCCATGGACACTCCCAGCTCTTACAAAGCCGCGAGTGCGTTGCTGGCCTTTAAGGAAGGTGTACTCTTTTAAAATACAAATGTTTATGTATAAAGTGTAGATTAGTGTGAAATTCTGAAACAGTGTGATGGATATCTATTTAATAATTTATATACAATATCTTATAGGCAAGAACATGTTTAGCCTTACCTGTCTATCTAACCGTAAGATTTGTATTTAATTCAATTTCTGTATTAATTTATGTAATTAAAACTCACAAACCTAACTTACCCACAAAGCCTGTTATAATTTGCTATTTAAAAAAAGGCGAAACTATTTGTGCATATATACTTAGATTAATAAATAATATTTTTGAATTAAGGCAATTATAAAAAAAATTAAATTCGCAACAAAAATAAAATTGAAGTGCCTCAAGAGTGCATACTGTATGCTCGAGTGAATCGCATTTTCCCGGGTTTTTTCTCATTAATTTCACGAGTGTCGCAGCTCAAAGTTTCAGTTGTTTGCTATGTACATACCGTTGACACTCTCACCTACTTTCTGAAAGCTTGTATAATCTTACGTGTAACTCTTGTCTTTAAATAATATATATTATGACTAGCGTTTTTCCATTGTGTCAAATTTCCATGTCATAGGTTTTTCCACCATAGTTAAATCTAAATGAATATCAGCTGATTGTCGTTTATGCTGTCCAATATTTGTTTACGCTTAAAAGCCTAAGACATAAAGCTGTATTTTATGCGGTTATGCTTATTATCGCAACTCAAAAATTATTAACAAATTTTTTATAGTGTATTTATTTATTTATTTTTAAAATTGCAGTGCCATTTTTTCAATTCCTACACTAATAGAACTAGGTTAATAACTTAGTAATAGCCAGGTTTTATTATCTTCTAAGGTTAAAGTTAATCTAGATGGTGTTAAGCATTTTCATTGAAATTTTTTTTTTCTTATTTAAATACATGAAATATTATTTCCTAATTATATTTTGATGGTTCATGAAACATTCTTAATAATAATGAAATAATATTTTAATTGCCTAATATAATTATCCTATTTCAAAGATACAAAAATATAACAACACAGATGGCACATCTGGTTTTCAATATTAATTTATTTCCATTTAATTGCTTTGAAATGTAGTCTAAAAGCTTTAATGCCTTCTAAATTGTTTGAAATCAATTAAGCACGTGATGTAACGCATGTTTTCTGAAACGATTCATTTGTAACAATTCCATTTCTGATAGTAAACTTAACAATATAAATACATTATCAAGATTTTTTTTTCTTGAAACATGACAAATCTGTATTTATTTAACTTATTAATATAATAAGTCAATTTAAAATGCGTTATTCGGCTATTTTTTATTCTATGACGGACAACGTAGCAGGGTCTCCTATTAGGTAAGAGAATATCGCCGCCCGTAAACACCCGCGCCATATACCGCGCGCATTGGTTGTGTTGCCGCCTTCTTACGCCGTTTAAGCGTCACTTTTTAAGGGCCTCCGATAACTTAACTCAAACTGTGAAAAACAGTAAAACTACCGTTTCACGCTGAGTATTCTTTGAGCCCGTGGCATCACTTCGGACGAGCTTGCCCAATTAGTGCGTCAGTATATCCTTCAGCATGGCTTTCCCACGGCTATCTGATTCAGGCGACATATGCAATGTTTGATTGAAATAATTTAACTTGCCACAAATTTAATGCATTGTTATATATCGTTTCCGCGCTTGCAGTCTTGTAGCTATAAGCTTGTTAGAATGTCTTAAGAGTGAAATACGCTTACGGGTGCGATATGTTATAACCAGGCAAGAAAGTGCCATTGTTTTAAAATTGTCACTATTCCGGCTCGGCTCATCCAAGACACACATGGCCCATTTACATGCTTGTACCTGTGTCAGTTAATGCACTAATGCAGTGTTAGATGTTCCAACTTTACTGACAAAACAATGAGGTTGTATTCAAATCCAAGATTTCTGTTACACGCTACGACAAAGACCTTTAAAAGTTATTGTGGTATTAAAAGCGTATAAATTAATAATATTTCCTTTCTGTGTCGGTTCTTGTTTGCTAATTTTGTAATGGATTTTCGAAGGTCGTTCGAAATTTAAATATAAAACTACAGTATTTACGTATTAACGCTACTGCAGCTATAGACCTGACGATTTTTAAGCCATACGTACCTATTTATCTACCTAATTCCCGAGTAGCCAATTTCTGCTGCGTTGTTATTATATAAATACCAAAATTATTTATGTAAACTAATATAACCGACCTCAAGAATGTGTATAAATAATAAATGAGCCAATTAATAAAAATAACTGTATTTATAATAAATCACTGATATTCACCAAAAACTGTCCACGACGACATGGAAGTGAGACTAAAACAAAATTACATAGAATTGAAACTTTTCTGTTTTTAGTCCGTTCGGTATAATAAAGGGTTTGAAAGCGAAATGTGATTTCATTTCCGCGTGTTTCACAATGTAAAAATTTAATTATTGTTTTATAACATTGCGCATCATTTCTTTGCGTGATAATTGAAGCGTCAAAACTAATTACAGTGAATCAACACGCTGTATTATTTTTATTAGCTGAGGTTGTTTGTGCATAGAAGATCTAATTTAATTTATTATAAATAATTCTCGTGTCACGTTTTCACTGACTATGGTTTTATGGACGACAACACGTGGACCGCTTATCCTAGATGTGCCATTCTCCTTGTTTGCCCTCCATTTGTATAAAAAAGTGATTTAATCGATTTGCATGGCTTTCAATGTGTGTTATCGAAGTAAAGAAATTTTTTGTCGTTGAAAAGTAGGATATTTATAGATTTTGTGCGTGCAATAGATCTTGTAATGATGCTTCTATGTCATTGAGAATTAGGGCTCATGGGGCTCAAAACTTGTACTGTCTTTCGACGATTGAGTAGGGTATGCGATCCACCAAGCGGCGTAAAAACTGAGCAACGCTACTCAAGCCCGGATTAAAGCGCATTTGCCCATGAGCACTAACAAAATATTCGTTTTATATAGAATGTGTATATATGAAAACGATTGCATCTGTTTCAGAAATATGGAGGTAATAGGCATAGTTGGCGAAGGTCGGGAGGACACGTGGCCGCGGAGCATGCAGCGGCCGCGGCTGGTCATGCAGCGAGTGCATATACCGTTCACATTCAAGGTGATGGAGAATGAGCCGGTAGCATATGGCGGTAAGTTGATTCTTGTTTACGGAAATCAGGTAATCGTAGGCGAGGTTTCAGGTGGACGACAATAATAGATATATTAAGTAATCTATACTAATATTTTAAAGCGGTTTGTGTTTGTGACATTTCAGCGTGTAATCTCTGTATTTACTGAACTGATATTGACAATTGTGTCGCCAATAAAAATCTACGTTGTTTATGAGTGGCTATATGAACCCGAAATATAAAGAGGCTTTTTCATGTAGTTGTATTTGCAAAGTAAAAACGGTCGATTGATAATGTTTCTTGTGAGAGATATATGATTGAGTTAATATCTTATAATGTAGACTTCTGTTTAAAAAATGACTATTAATAAGTGACTTATATTTAAGATCTTCATTTTAGCGTTAACAAAACTGGTAATTAATGTTACTGATACAGTATCATTAATTTCTAATTGAATGATGAAAGTGCGACATAAGTTGTTTATGATGCTTCGCGAGATTGCCACTTAAGACATAACTCAGGTACAGCCTGTCTTACCTATGTTGTAATAAATTTAGACTAAATATATAATGACTAAATAGTAGATTCATATTTATTAAAATTATACTTCGTTTTAGAGTTGTAAAGTCAAAATCTTTACTAGGAAAACACAAGTTTTGTTTACCTTAATTTTCTTTTTTTTTACAAGCGATGTTATTACTTTAGTAAACCAAAATAAGGTACTACCTAGTACCTTATTTTCATTGAGTATTTATAGGTTTTTAATACGTGTCCAAGTATAACTTGATTTTTTTGTACAACCAGTGATTTTACCACTAACATGGAGCATGCTAATTAATACAAAAAGTTATGTATTAATTAGCATGCTCCATGCTAGTGGTGAAATGCTCATTTTCAAAGCTTCCTCGGATCAAGCAAAACATTAAAGGATTGGTAATAAAATATACAACAATCGTCATTGTTTGAATACAAGATATGGTCACGTTTAATTTATTATATATTTATTGGTATATTAATAATAAACATGCTATAAATAATAATTATTATTATAATATTTTATTAAATGGCCACATTTATTTATATTCTAAGAAAATATTAATTTACTTTATAAATCAATATTAATAAATATTAAATGAAATTTATTATGCAGATAGACGACGTTCTGATGTACATAGGATATTTATAAGCCAGTGTATACATTAAAAAAATGGATTTGTCATGATCTATTCATGTTGTTAATCTCAAAAACCAGCTACCTGCAGAGGTATTTCCAAACCAATACGACCTGAGGCCCTTCAAATACAGGACGTAGCCAACCCTAAACGTCCAGCAACGCATCCGCGGCTCAGCAGGTGATGAGGATGTCCATGGGCGGCAAACTGCTTGTCTTAGGTGAGCCTCTAGCTCGTTTACCACACTGTTTTTATAAAATTATCGAAATACTATGATATACTTACACAGACAAATATCAGTCATCATAACACGCGTCTTCTTTGCCTCAGAAGTTGAACTAAAAATATTGCAAAATGACGATCGCGTGGTAATTCAATTCCTAACAATTATAATACTATTTTAAATACGCTATTGTTTTATAATAAGGTTTTTTCAATGCGATGAGTTTTTTTCGTGATTGACGCAGAATTTTGCTGACGGAGTAATATGGCTGGCTCGTCCAGATTCACCACGAGCTCAGAATACCAGCGTGAAACAGTACTTGTTTCGCTTCGTGAGTGAGAATATCGGAGGCCCGTGCAATTATACCAGCAGCACAACCAACGCACGCATTATGGTTCGGTTGTCCATGGGCAGCAGTGTGCTTTTATATGCGTGTTCCATTGCACGCTATGCGTTTTATAATTTATATAGTTTATCTAGATAAGTGTAAGATTTATTTATTTTACACTTATCTCTATAAAATAACAATTACAACGTATACCATAGATTATTTATTGAGCTAGTAAGAAGCGCTCAGCTGTACCACCAGGAATGGTGTAACGCCGGTTCACAGCGGCTCCCGTACTAATTAAAAAAAATAAAACAAAAAAATCTTGCATTGATTTTGTCCTCATTGTATGATTTCTTATTGTCCCGTTACAACCCTATTAATATTTCGTTTACTTACGACAAAATGTTGCGTAGGCTTAACTTCAAGGTTTCCCGATTATTGTTGTATGACATGAAGTATATTTTGGTGGCATCATGTGATTTGTGATGCGGTTTTCAATTGTTTTAAACAAATAAATTTTTTTACAGACATAGATACGTTCCGTTTTTGGATTTTTGCTTTGATGTAGCAATAGATTTCTTTGTCTGTATTAAGTTGTTTACAAGATGGTAAGTCATCAGTTAGTGCATTCTTTAGGTTTAATTGTCGGCTTTTTATGCCGAAATAGGATGTTTTAATATTATATCATATTTTACAGTCACAGATGCTTAGAGATCACCTCTTCTCATGGACAACAGTGTAAAATAATCGCGTAGTGTCCTTAATACCAATTAATTATCATTCAATCTGTTTGATATATCAAACCTAAAATTTTATTAATGCCATTTTTGTATATGTAGCTCTGTATTCTAAAAATCGCTGCGTTAAAATATATATGACTGGAACATTTTAAAATATTTGCCAGACCACCGCAAATGGTGAAGAATAATTTATTATCATGTTACTGATGCCTTTTGCGTACTGCGAAATGAAGACGAGGTCACAGCTGTTAAAATACAGTATTTCATATTTTACACTAACTGTGGGTGGATGGATAGCTAGAATCTATTATTATAACGATAAATATACTTTCGTTTTATCGCATTTACACGTTGAAAATTTTTAATAGAATCCCATAAAGCCAATCTAAATAAAATAGCTTGAAAGCCTAAAAATAGCTTCCTAGTGTAAGTGTGTTTGAGTTTATTTGAGTCCAAAAAGCGGTACTATACGAAAACAGATAGGAAAACGAACAAGAGACTTAGGATAAGCGGTCCTCTGCCCGTGGACATCCCCAGGCTCTGCAGGGTCTCGGGTGCGTTGCCGGCGTTTTAGGTTCGCATATTGGTTTTGAAATACCTCTGTAGGCAGCTGATTCTATAGAGGGGTGGTACGCGGCACAAAATGCCCTTATAAACTCTCAGTTGTGGAAAGACAAACTCCGAGGTGATAGTATACTGACACTGATTATTTTTATATTTATTTGTTTAGTTTTTGATCATACGTTGAGACGTCTCTATTTTTCTCAAGACCGTTTTATTCTGTAATGTTAGGTGTACAGCTACAATATAAGAAATAAATAAAAAATGAGAATAAATGAAATAGGAAGCTCGTTTCCAAAAACAATTATATTACAATAAATTACCAAGTAAAGTACATGAACTATGGTTGAATCTTCAACAAACTATCAAGCAAGAATTATCATTACGTTAATTAAATCTTAATAATATAATTTTTTATAGTATAGCGGGCGTCGAAGAAGGCGCGGTTGTCCTTCTCGGTGTTCTCTTACCATATAGGAACCCACCTACTCCGTTGTCTGCTATACCATAAAAAAATAAAATAAATGAGTTCTGAATCGATATTGTTGCTTAGAATTTGGATGTTAATAGCTTCGTCTAATTTTCACAGTGTTTGTTACCGGATTCCTTCGAAACAACTATATTCCTATTCTTATGAAATTTCGTATGCATATTCAGTAGCTCTGAGAATAGGTCGTTAATTATTTCTCATACGACTAAATAATAAGGGTGATTCACTCCAATATTTTTTTCTTCATTTTAACAATAATTTTTTATTTCTATTTTTTATCATTCGGCATGAAAAAATACGTATAGTCAATTTTCACTATTCTACCACCATCCCTTATATAAAATAAGAGAAATTAGTCATTGATAATATATGTGGCAAAACAACGTTGCGTGGGGTTAGTTATTAATATATGGAACATTATAAACACATTAAATTTGAACTCGGATTTGTTGACTGCTCTTCTAAGATCGTTTTCGTGAGTTCTGTAATTATAGTTTTTAAGACGTCTACGAGACTGACTCCCTCACTTTTGCACTGAGTGACCTGCTTCTGAACTTTTTTATCTCGCGGCCGGCTTAAGCGAAAGGCGAGAACCGTTCGAACTAATCAGCAACGTATATATAGCCTCATTTGCCAATATTTATCATAAAATCTAAGAGTACAGCTTTTTATGTCTATATTTTTTTTGCATTCCATCCATTTCAGAACCTCTGAGAGCCTCGTAGCTTAAAAATTTACAATGAAGCGAGAGTTACTGAGTTCGAACCTTGGCCCGGACAGTTATAATTTAATTTATATTTACGGTCTCTGGTATGGCTTGACAGTGGCCGGGCCAGTGTCTTAATACTGTCGCACCCGTGGGAGAACAATGCTAAAGCATATGCTGACGCACTAATTAGGCCGGCCCGTCCGAAGTGTTACCACTGGCTCACAGAATACTCAGCATGAAACAGTACTTGTACTATGTTTCACAGAATGAGTGAGGATATTGGAGACCCTTAAAAGTGCCGCTTAGGCAGCGTAAAAATCCGGCAACACAATCAATGCGCGGACTGTTGCGCGGTTGTTCATGAGCGGCGGTGTTCTCTTACCTTATAGAAGACTCAGCTGCTCCGTTTTCCGCCATAGAATTGAAAATCGTAATCATAAATTGGTGATTTTCTTTGGCGCATAAAATTACTCTGATGGCTTATAGATATTGAATTCTAATTGCAGGTGTCAACTGTAGTGTGTCGTCGACGGTGCGATATTGGCATGCGAGCTGGTGGGGCGCGCCTGTGAGGGACCTTCATCAGACTCTCTGGGGGACGCTGCCTGAGATTCTGGCATCCAAACGTTTGAATTTTACAAGGTATGAAAATCTATACATATTTAAATAAGTGATGCGAAATGTTTTTAGGGAATGTAAAGCTTTACATCTTATATAGATACTAGTAAGTTAGTAAGTTGAAGTGGGACGTCCCGCCACGCGATGGAAAGACGATCTCCCGATGGTCGCGCGAAACCGCTGGATCCAGATCGCTCAAGATCGTAATAGGTGGGCGTCTTTGGGGAGGCCTATGTCCAGCAGTGGACTTAGTAGGCTGATGATGATGATAGAAACTAGCTTACCCCGGAAAACGTTGTTTTGCCACATACATTATCAAGGAGTAATTAATATTCCTATTATCAAATACGGTTTGATTGTAGAAGGGTGAAAATATAGGGTTTTATGCATCTTTTAATAAATAAAATTTAAAAAATCTCAGGGTTGGTTAGTCTATATCACTCAAGGATATATTATAAATAGATAGTATCCAATTCCAATTCTCAGACCTACTCAATATGCATGCAAAATTTCATAAAAATCGGTCAGCCGTTTCGGACGTATATGGTAACTAAACACTCTTGACACGAGAATTTTATATATTAGACTCAATTATATATTTCGCCGAGTATGTGAGGATATCGGATACCCTTAAAAATACCGCTGAAATGACGTATAAAGCCGGCAACACAACCAATGCGTGGACTGTGACGCGTTTGTCCATGGGCCGAGGTGTTCACTTACCATATAGGAGACCCACCTACTCCGTTGTCCGCTATACCTTTAAAAATGCGTGACTGATACACAGCAAACAGAGTATTTAAATGAATTGTGATTTTAACTGCCATATGTCGTGTATAATCGTTAATGAATCGATTCCATTCTGACTCTCATAGGATATGAAATCAATATTTGTATGGTTTTACTGTAGTTTCAGATTATAATAAATGCAAAAAATTAAAAATAAAATAGGTACCTGTGTAAAGTGTAAATATAGGGTGTGGTGATGTCAAAATTGTCATATTGAGCAAAGGCTTATACTACACGAAATTCAGGAACCCTTTCTCTAATCTAGGTGCTATAAGAGTAACCACGGCACAATCTGCGCTTTAGTTGTGTTGCCGGCTTTTTATGCCGTTTAAGCGATATAAAATAAGGGCCTCTCATGTTTTCTAAACCTTCCTCCTTGAAGGTTTACACGAAAGATTTCATAATTTTCATAACAGGAAGATATCGCCCTGAGGTTTAATTGTGTGTTCCACTCGATCACGTCACTTTGACGTTTGACTGCCTTAAATATTTTACCGTGTCAAACTTAAACGTGTAAAGGTACGTTGCAAGGTCAATAGCCTATGTATAAAAATTTTCATTCTTCATATATTTTTTTATACACATATATTATGTGTATGAAAAAAACATGTCAAATTAATTACTAAATTGATAATTGCGATACGTCCGTCTGGCTAAAACTCGGTAATGGCTGCACCGATTTGGCTAATTTTGCTTTTAAATAAATACGATAAGTTTATAAATTTTCAAAAACTTCACCTAAAGTACCTTTGAAACAAAATATATTTCTATTTTAGACCTATTAATTCTTTATTTTTTTCCTTAATTATTGACCATATTTTACACTAACATGCAAGTGATGCAAATTTCTCCGGCCGGTCTAGTACTTTTATAATAAAAGCAAATGCATAAAGTCAACTCACCACACCAATAAAGAACCGCTTATACAGTCTGTATCAAATTGCCCTTGCACCAATTTGCGACTACACCCAAAATGACGTGTGATACATACAATATTTGCGAATGCGTCAACAGTCCGATTCATATTGAAGAATTTTTTCCATAAAAACTAGAGAAACGAAGCCGGAGGCTCATCTAGGATAAGCGACGGTACGTATTGGTATCGCTTCCGTATCCGGCGGAGGCGGTTGTAAGATCCGGTGAAGGCGGTTGTGGACCGTTTATCGTAGGTATTGTTGCCCAAATTCAGACGCAAGACGCAAGAGTCTTGCAGTCTGTCTTGCAAATGCAAGACCAAGACCAGACTTAGCCAGTCTTGGTCTTGCGCTCCAATTCTTGTTCTTGGTCTTGGTCTTGCTTTTTAGCGTTTTACAACTCCACCTTCTAACTTCTAGGCCTTTCTAGGTTCTATCTTATTTTTGTCAGAAGTAACATGGTAAAATTCTAATCACAACTCAGAGAATTCTATCACTTTCCCTTAATAGTGCACAATGGCGAACAGTTTATGATTAAAAGGTAACAATTTAATCTCGTTGCGCTTACCATAATTATTCTCGTTAGCTGTTCATAATTTTTAATAAGCTTCGGCCAATTAATATTAGAAGTATGTTAGGCATATATTTACATAGATTTTCGCGGGCATACGAGATAATGCGATTAGCATTGGGTCCATTGGAGTACGGTTACTTTTCATATCTTTATATTTGATTTTTTATTTAATCTGACGTGTTATGTCGCTTCACTTTTCTCAATCTGACTGTACTATGTTTGACGTGCTAATAATATCGAAAAATTATGGGCGACCTTCAAAATAATGTTTTATTATTAGCTACACTGCGAGTGGACATCTTTTACACGTGGCAACAGCAAGAAAAGTTGTCGTTAGTGTAAATTTCATCTCAATGATTTTTTTTTTTGAGTAGGCGGGTCTCTGGTAAGAAAGAGGTCACCGCCGTTCATGGACAACCGCGTCACAATCCGCGTTTTGATTGTATTGCAGGTCTCTTTCGCCACCTAACAGTCCTCCGGTGTTCTCACTCACTCACGCACGTATTCTGTAAGCCTGTTGTAGCATCTCGGACGAGCCGGCGTAATAAATGCGTCAGCATTGCTCTCCCACGGGTATAAACTATACGAATTGATATAGCTCTAACCAATTTATCGCGCAGACAGTACGAATCTGCCTCAATGATTTAAAAGCAAGCATAACTGCCCATTATAAAACACTTGACTTAATTCCACACTGTCTATACAAATACTTGAACGGTAATAAGAATTGGTTATTTTTCCGAGGCCGAATTTACCATTTTTTCACTATTGAATAATTCATTTCAATAATTATGTTTTGAAATAGTGTGTTTTTAGAAATAGCCTATATATTTACAATTAATATCTGGTAATATTGCAAAACTTATGTTTTTACGAAAAATCGGGACCCAAACGAGCAGGAAGCACATCTAAGATAAACAGTCTTCCGCCAATTTGCACTCCCAGTCACTGCTAGGCTGCGGGGGGGTTGCTTGCCTTTTAGAGATACGCTCTTTTCTATCGATGGCTATTATTGTGTGTCTTTCACTTATTTATTTTTTCAGTTCAACCGCGCTACTATTTATGATTTCTTTGTATGATTGGTTTTTTACGCCGTTTGGGCGGTATAATTTCACGGGCCCTTATTGAATTACAAAGTGGGCAAGTTTTTTAAGGCGCTTTGTACCGCATACCATCGCTTCTTTGAATACTGATGCCTGCAGATGTATTTCCAAACCAATATGACTTGGCAGGTTTTAAGAGCGTATCTATCACTAAAAGGCTGGCAACGCACCCGTGGCCCAGTTGAGTCTAGGTGTGTCAATGAGCGGCAGCTGGAGCTGGAGCGTTTTCCTCCCTGTTTTCATTTTAAAAAATGCACTAACTTCGCATTACATGCAGTGGGAAACTTTGTCGTCTTTATTACTAAGCTGGTACTAATTGATTCCGATTGCGGCGTATTTTCCATCGGTGACCCGATGACGTACGCTCATTCAAGAATTGTTTTGGACACTAATGTGATTACTCACTTGGGGAAACTAGACGTAATCATTAATTATCTTGCGTAATTACCGTTAGGTTCAATCGATTCTGCACGTCACGGTCAAGAATACGAATCTGATCGGAGTTCGATGTGAATAAACTTATGGCTTTTTGTGCCATTTTTTATCACATTTTGTTTCACGCTCCTCCACTCTTTAGATCTGTCTGCAGAGATATTTACAAGCTAATACGACTTGGGGATATTTAAAAAATATATTGCAGGTATCCCTTCATGGCCTTTTGTAAAAAAAGATTTTTTTATATAGTATAGCGGACAACGGAGCAGGTGGGTCTCCTATTTGGTAAGAGAACACCATCGCCAATAGACAATCGCGTCACAGTCCGCGCATTGATTGTGTTGCCGGCTTTTTACGCCAGTTAAGTGGAATTTTTAAGGGCCCCGAAATCTTCATTCACTCAGCGAAACACAGTAGAGGCAGAAAGAGAGAGGTGGTATCAATGCCGACGAGCCGGCTCAATTACTGCATCCGCATATGCTGAAGCATGGCTTCCCACAGGTGAAAAAGCAAGTAGAGCAATAAGGATGTTGTTAATTAACTATGACGAGGTTTTAGTGTTTAACTTTAAGTAGAGGGTTATACACTTCCCAGGCGTATTAGGACGCATTAAAGGACCATCTGTATGTACGTTATATTGGCCGAGGGCGAGCGTAACGACAATGAGGTTCACGCAGGGTCAAATGCACTTCCTCGTTCCTTGCGATTGCGCGTTTGACTTTATTATCGCATCAAATGGTTCGATCGAGTCTTACCTCTAATCGTTCATGTACCTACTATAGGTTCCTATGCTAGAAATGTCTACTACAGTTTATTGCTTTTGACGCCCATACTCCATCTCTATGTTTCTCTTCTCCTGGGATACTACGTTAAAATTTTTCTGTTAGAGATGTAAGTGGGTCAATCTTCTTTATTAAGTTCTCTTGTTGCGATGTTTATTGCCACACTCCTCCGAAACGACTCGAACTGCTTATATGAAATTTTGTGTGTATTTCACAAGTTAAAATCGTTCAGTATTTATTTCTCATACTCTTATTTTTTATTAAGTTTCAGCATTGATAAATACACACAACCCAAAAAATTTCTATACTATACTAATATTATAAAAAGGTAAAGTTTGTTTATGACGTTATGGGAGGTAATCACTGAATCTTAACTGATCTTGAACATTATTTCAGAGCTGTCACTTCGGATGAGTCGGTCCAATTAGTGCGTCTGCATATGCTTTAGCATGGCATTCTCTTACGTAAAAGTAATTCGTATAGGTTCCTCGTGTTATCCGCTTCGATTCGTAGCTCGCATTTATAAATAATAACGATGGCTATCGCTGGCACTGTATCGAGCCGGGCGTGTTTCGCAACTGGCTAGTTCATAATTGTGAAACGGCATATCAAAGTATCGCTTCAACGGCCGGCCGGAAGTCTTTGTTTACTTGAGTTTGCATCGCACTGCCAGATGATTTTATTAGCGCTGGAGATCTTTGCATACAGATATCTATTTTAAGTTGATGCTACACAGCGGGGGTACCTACACTTGCTTAGACTGCGGCGCAGTTACAAATTTAGTTATTTGTCACGGCGCCTTAGATATTTGACAAAAATAGTTGAAATAAATAGGTAACCACAATAATATTAATTGAGTAATTCAGAAGCTAAAATTAAAACATCTTCAATTTGAAATTTAGTTAGCGGTGATACGCGTGATGTTAGGTACTTATTCGGTATTAAATAATATTTGTATTTTCGGATATTGATAGAACATAAACTCACGGCGCCCTTGTTCACTTTCTACAGCGCACCAAGGCTCTGTTTGGGAGCCCCTGTTACAAAGCAAGCGGTGTAGTAAATTACCATGAAGTGGGTATCGGGTTTGATTTCTCAAACGATAGGGTTCTGTGTAGGAGCCGCTCTAACAACCGCTAAAATGGAGGCGAGGACCGATATACGTCGCCAGGCCCATTTCGGTGAGTTTCCGACTAGCGGCCCACTTTCCCTCGACGGCTCAAGCCGAGGTTCGTGACTCAAAGGAGACGCCCTTGCGCTAGTCGCGGCAAAAACAAATTCTCGCCCCAAAGTCCGCGCTAAGCTATAAAGGCCGTATGGCCAATAGCGAGTTATCCATTTAAAAAAAGGGATTTTAATTTAAAAAAACTTGTAATTCATTAGATCTTTGGAAGATATCCCGATTCACCTTGAATAGTTCCTATTTAGGTGTAGATTCCATGGTCGTCAAGTTCTCCACTTTATTGTTTTATTTTATAATGGACAACTGAAGGATTCTTGATGGTAAATGACTACCTACACCCATGAACATTTACGCTAAAATCCGTGCTTTGGTTGTGTTGCCGGCTTGTACAAGAACACGGTGCTATTCTATGAACCCATGGTTCTGGGACCCCATTTTCGGACGAGACAGCCCATTTAGTGCGTAATTTACTTAGCTCTGCCACTAGTAAGGTACATTGTTAAGACGACATTTGGATTTGTCTTTTATATTAATTTAATATTTTAATATTTTCAGAAGCAACGCTCATGATGAGAGGCTCCTAAGGTTATCAGCTGATGGAGCCCTCCAGCTCGGTCCACCGCCGCGAAGCTGTTACCCACTCGTGGTGATACTGGCTCGAGACCAAAGAGACACGGCCGAACTAAGACCTGATGATACGGTATGTTACATGAGAAAAAAGGGAAGGTTGCTATTAATGATGCATTGATAATGCAATTAAGGATGCTATTAAATGAAACATATATTTAAAAATACACATCGAATTGATCACGTCTGTTCAACGTTAGATCATAGAGCGTCCCACACTGTGCCATAGACTCAATTGTTCAAATTTAGCACTACTCAAACTTAATGTTTTTAAAAGTATACTATAAAGTGAGCAGTATCGGGTTCGAATCCCGTTCCGGACAATTATAATTTATTCGCTCTCTGAAAGGGCTTGACAGTATTCGGGCGAGTGTCTTAATCCTGCCGCACCTGTGGAAGAGCCATGCTGAAACATTGCTGACGTACTAATTGTGCCGGCTCGTTCGAAGTGATACCACGATCTCACAGAATCAGCGTGAAACGGCGCTGAATATCGCTCTGCGAAACACTACTGTGTCAGTGAGGATATCAGAGTCCCTTCAAAGTGCCGTTCAAGCAGCGTAAAGAGCCGGCAACACAATCAATGCGCGGACTGTGGCGCGGTTGTTCATGGGCGGCGGTGTTCTCTTACCATATAGGAGACCCACCTGCTTCGTTGTCTGCTATACTATAAAAATATATATATATTTATTGAAATGAAAATGATTGTTGTCATAAACGTCCAAAGTTCCTTGCTCTTGCAATTGAACTTTATCTTATGAATCACTAGCTGTCTCGGCAGACTTCATTCTGTCAAAAATAATTGAAATGTTATTGGTTTATGTAAGGTTATGTTTATACTGTATGGTTTGTAGTGGTAAAACAAGCCGATGCGTTCACTTATCTCCTCGCAATTTTGACGTCTTATGTTTGTAACGAAATTTGAAAAAAATAACTGATATTTTCAAACATTTAAATCGGTCAAGGGGCGTTCTAAAGGTTTCAATGTAATTTTTAATCCGTGCACATCTTGTATGGCCTCAAGCAACTATGTTTGACGTATTACTTATAAGATACAGTTTTACGTAAATAAATATTTAATACTATAGTATTTTTTTGATATTGCATAGGTGTTAAAGAAATGCAATAACTTGTAGAATTTCTGAAATGTTTTTAATTTCTGAAATAATAAGGCAGTGTTGTACAAGTGTACAAGACATATCTCTATAATATAGAACATGTTAAGTTCTGAGTTGTAATATTGTTTTTACATATGAAGCTGGCGTTTCGTCTACTGGCTACTTTGATCTCAAATATCGCCTTTTCGATTACCCCGTTTTCAATTTGAAATTTACACATCTGTTACTCATGTCTTTGTATTATGAAAATTGAAATTCTTCTGTGTTTTTTACTTCGGTTTTTTCTTTACGTCATTCAATTTACAAAATGGAAAACTTGAAATAAAAAAATTATTTGTTGAATAAATAAATTTATAAAGTACATAAGTATTCTTGTAAATGCTTTGTTTCGAACAATAACAATTATCTAATATAATATAAATAATAATTAAGAATATAAGCTTTCTAGGGCCTCGTAGCTAAATGTTTTAATAAGTCTACCATGAAGCGAGAGGTATTGGGTTCGAATCCTGGTCCGGACAATTATGGCCGGGCGAGTGTCTTAATACAGTTACACCCGTGGGAGAGCCTTGCTCAACCATATGCAGACGCATTAAATGAGCCGGCTCGTCCGAAGTGATACCACGGGCTTACAGAATGCTCAACATGAAACGGTACATGTATTGTGTTTCGCTGAGTGAGTGAGGATATCGGAGACCTTTAATAATTCCGCTTAAGTGGCGTAAAGTCGGCAACACAACCAATGTCCACGGGCGGCGGTGTTCTCTTACCATATAGGAGACCCTCTTGCTCCGTTGTCCGCTATACTTTTAAAAAATGCTAAAGAGATAATAGAAATAAAGAAAAGTTTAATATAAAAAATAATTTATATACATTAAATGAGTTTTATGTTATAAAAATACTGGCAAATCTGTCAGTTGCTTTATTTATGAGTCCCATCGTGGAACCATTGCTGCAGAAACGGATAAAATGATATTATTGATGAAACTGTTAATTCATTTAAAGTTAATCATCATCATCATCAGCCCATCTAAATCCACTGCTGGATATAGGCCTCCCCCAAAGACGCCCACCCGCTG
>DWCF01003639.1:0-18941 GCA_018230265.1 Delias oraia
CACAACCAATGCGCGGACTGTGGCGCGGTTGTCCATGGGCGGCGGTGTTCTCTTATCATATAGGAGACCCACCTGCTTCGTTGTCCGCTATACTAAAAAAAGTGTATTGCCAAATTCTTTCGCTATTGTTTCACTAAGTGAAAATAGGTAACAAAGCGTCTTAAGAAGTTAACATTTATTTTACAGATAGTATAATTATTAAGGAAGACGCTGGATGCAGGTCGCCTCCGACAGGTATTCATGGAAGTCCATGGGGAAGTCTGGCAGTGGACGTCTTCTGGCTGAAATGATGATGATGATAATAATTACAGCATATTATGGCTTTTCTTAGGTCTTTTGATCCACTCCGATAGCTAAAGGTCTTGACATTTAACCTCCAATATTGCTACTTCATTAATTATACTAGAGAGAAAATCGTAATTACCAGTGCAGAAATAGTTTCCATAATATACTAAAGTGTAATATAAAGTATCATCATCATCATCATCAGCCTATCAAGTCCGCTCCTGGACATAGGCCTAAATAAAAAATAAATAAATATAAAGTATGAAGTATATTGGGTTTAATATTCCATATAATTTCATCTGTGGGAGAGCCATGCTAAAGCATATGCTGACGCATTAATAAGCCCAGCTCGTGCGAAATAATACCACGGCCTCACAGAGTGAAACGGTAGTAGTATTTGAAACTACTTCTGCTGTGTTTTGCTGAGTAAGTGATATCGGAGGCCCTTAAAAATGCCGCAAAAAAGTGACGTAAAGAGCCGACGACACAACAAATACGCGGACTGTGGCACGGTTGGGGATAGCCGTCGGTGTTCTGTTACCATATAGCAGACGCACCTGCTCCGTTGTCCGCTAAACTATAAAAAAAGATAACGATCCTAGGATTTCAAAATTAAATTTTTGTACTTAATATAACTAATTTTCCTTGATAAATATCTCTCCTAGAAAGGTGAAATAGGAGGTTGTATGTAAATAAATTAATATTTCTTTATTTTACCTTTGCCGCACATGGAGCTGTCACTCGTGACATTTCTTTCATAGACAAGCAATGCTTTGAATTTTGAGTTATCTTAGAACGTAATGGTGACATAATATATTTTTTATATAAATGAGTAGGAGGTTCCCTTAGGGCAATCCTCCACCCATTGACACACCTAGCCCTTACAGAGCCGCGGATACGACTCCGGCCTTTAAGGGATATGTACGCTCTTTATAAAAACTTCATCTCCATCATCAATTCAGCCGTAAGACGTCCACTGCTGGAAATAGGCCTTCCTCTTGAGGGATATAAATTAAAAACTTATGTTAAATAAAATATTTAATGTAGTTTATTTATAATTTATGTCAATCGAGTGTTATTAATAGACTTTTACAGTCGTTTCTTTATTTTTAGGTAAGACTGCTTGTTAGATTAATTTAGGTTGAGTTTATTGTCCCTATTCCATAAATAAAATTTACTTTCTTAATTTACTTTTTTAAGAGATTCAAATTGAAGCTTATTTTCACTTCTAGAACTTAGTTTTAATAGGTACCTATATGTTATACAAAATGTTGTAAACGAAAAAAATAGGTTTATCTATCCTTAACATGAAAGTCCAGCAGCGGACTTGATGATGATGATGATAACAATAAAATCTCTGGGTTAATTCAAAGTCAGCGAATGAGTATCAAGCCGTCTCACGTTACAATTTGCACTAAATTTATCATACAATAACGTTTCTACTGAAATTATTATTCAAATCGAACTGCATTAATCAATGCGTCGATAAAAGAAAATGCGAAATGCTCCTGCGCAGCGTGGTGACGTGGGTGTGCAATTATGTCGATATTTTGAATGTTTTTTATTCCTTAGCAGACAACGGAGCATCTAGTTCTCCTATAAGGAAAGAGAACACCGCTGCTCATGAACGACCGCGTCATAGTCCGTGCATGGACGTTTTGACGGCTTTTCACGCTTAAGCGGCACTTTAAAAAGGGCCTCCGATATCGTCACTCACGCTGTGAAACACAGTACAAGTACTGTTTCACGCTGACTATTCTATGAGCCCGTGGTAGAACTTCTGACGAGCCGGCTCAATTTGTGCGTCCGAATATGCTTCATCATGGCTCTGCCATAATTGATGTTATGTTGTGTATGTTGACATAATTATTAAGACGAAACATATCATCATCATCATCAGCCTATTCAAGTCGACTGCTGCAGATAGGCCTCCCAAAAAGACGCCCACCTGTTATGATCTTGAGCGATCTGGGTCCAGCGGTTGCCCGCGAGCTTCGTGAGATCGTCTTTCCATCGCGTGGCGAGACGTCCCACTCTGCGTTTTCCGGTACGACGAAACATATAATATTAAGAAATTCATTCCATTTCAGCAATACTTCTGGTTGCTGATCAGCATCATTAAATACATCGATACATTACGAACATCACTAAATCGATCCTTTCATGTGTGTGTGTGTGCGTGAGGCCGCGAGATAATGAAGTATCTGCACTAATATATTATAAAGTTCATTATAAACAATTATTTATTGTTAGCGCATGTTTATTAATAAGGCCGGGCTACTGCTTGTGTTGGCGGCGTGTAGGGCTGTCGGTCTGTAATTTATAGCCGCTGAGATTCCATCGTAACCTTGGGAAATTGTTATGTAAAGTGACATTTTCTTAGATAATTAATAGTTAATTTCTATGGAAATGAGGCAACACAAGCGGATCTTAGCTGTATAATTTTGAATTCAGTTCGTTTTTGTATGCAATAATTGTACTAAGACTTAGTATTACGTCATACCTGGATAAGCGAGAGTTGATGGGAGCACAATCTCATTTTCGCTCATAGAGGTTCCTCACTAACCCGCGTTTCTCGCTGATACAGGTGCATGGGTAGCGTTTCTCTCTTATAGAGGTACGCAGCAATAACAAGTCGCAGCGAGTGCGAATGTAGTAAATATGCACAACATATATGTATTGTGTACATATATGTTTTTAATAGTGTGTATAGGTTATGTTCATTAGTTTTAGAGTAGGAATCAAGATGCTTACGAAAATAAAACAAAAATTCATGCACTATGTAATTTTTATTTCAGCTATATAAATAAAATAAATGAATAAAGCTCGACTGTCGCTTATAGGGGTATAAATATGTAGCAGTCTCACTTACGGAGGTCCATGAGGGAAAAACGACTCCCTTACAGTGGTTTCTCTTTCTCGCTAATAGAGGTTTTGGGATCTTAAAATGACGGGTCCTGGCTATTACTCTCGCTTACCGAGTTCTCACTTATCCAGGTTTGACTGTATTTAGTTTTAAGATTATTTTTGTATGGTTTAAAGTACAGTGGGCAACGGAGTCCGCCCATGGACACCTCTTGTTAAGCAGAACCACGGGTGCATGGCCTTTAACGAATACGTTCGCTGGTTTCGAACAAATTCTTCTATATATTAACTACATTTTTAAATTTGTTACAACCCTATTCCACCTTTGTGCATTAACTGTCCATGTAATATGAAAGCCTTAAGGTTGAAGTCTTAGATTTTGCGCGCCAATGTTAATAACCAAAGCGTTTGCTTCGTTTTTATTGCATATATGCTGTCTTGTTAAAATTCCTTTCGAGTTTAATAGAATAAAAGTATAATTAATAACTATTTGAATCGACAGACATAGCCCTCCCCCGTGACATGTTTAACTCATCATTACTTCAGCCGTAGGACGTTAACCGCTGCATATAGGCCTCCTTGGACTTCCATGAATCCTGTGGGAGGCGACCTGCATCCAGCGTCTTCCAGCGACCTTTATAAAATCGTCTGTCCCCCTTGTGGGAGGACGTTATTTCTAATCATTTTTTAGCAAATAAATAATATCATTATAAATCATAACTTAAATGTTCTTCTGATGTGTGAGTGATGTGTGACAACAGAGCAGGTGGGTCTCCTATACAATACAAGAACACCGTCGCCATGTACAACATTTCGCATTGATTGTGTTGCCGGTTTTTTACGCCGCTTAAATAGGATTTTTTTATACTCCGATATCCTCACTCACTCAGCGATCACAGTAAAAGTACCGTTTCAAGAACAACGCTGAGTATTCTGTGAGCTCGTTGTATCAATCCGACGAGCCGGCCCATTTAACTTTGGAAGCCTTTTAGATTGACACAGTTCATAGAATTTTGTTTATACTCATTTGTTAATTATAAACAAATATATAATAAAAACGTATAAAAATCTTGAAAACCGTAAAGTAACTATTATCATTCAACATCCTCTTAAGCCGTAACATATAATATGCAGGAATTAATCGTGACCAGTAGAAATGTTACAGACAATTATATTCTACCTTGACATAAAGCGAACTTGACATGCTCATAAACTCACTTTAATTCATGCAAACACTAACAAATCTACTGTAATATAATTTGTCGCTAACTTATTAACTTATTATCACAAGTTTTGCTGGTGTTATGTGCAAAAATTAGCATTTCCTAATCATTGATGCCAATACGACTTAGGGACTTTCAGAAAAGAGCGTACCTATCCCTGAAAGGGCGACAACGCACCCGCGGCCCTGCAAGGACTGAGTGTCCCAGGGAGGACCGCTTAACCTAGGTGATCCTTTTGCTCGTTTCCAGCGTTTTCATAAAATTTTCCGCTTAACGCTGTAACTGTCTATGAACGAAATATGTTGTTTTGATGGCGACGCCATCTTGAACGCAATGGCGGTGATAGAAACTTATGTAAAATTAATTAATAATAAATGTAATTTAAAATTTATGTGAATATTAATAGATGTAATAGTATTTTACTGTTACCATTTGTTTATTTTCAGCTAAGATTTGTTAACTTTATTAAAGTGAAGGTAACCTAATCTTTAATAACTTAATTGTACTTAATAAATAATATTTACTTTCAAACAAATTCAAATTTATTTTCACACTCTGAGCTTAGTTTTAAAAAAGTGTTATATTTATTAATAATTTTGTGATTTGGACGACAATCAGTTACCATAATTGAGTTTCTATGTGAAGAAAGCATTTATTTAAACACATATTAAAATATCTTACATATCAAGATTACAAACAAAGAATTTTTACGACATAACGGAAAATGTTGGGCCTCCTATATGGTAAGAGAACACCCTTGCCCATGGACAACCGCTCCACAGTCCGTGCATTTGTTGAGTTACCAGCTTTTTATGCAACTTAAGCAGTATTTTTAAGGGCCTTCTATATGCTCACTCACTCAGTGAAACATAACTGCCATTTCACGTTAAGTATTAAGTTAGCCCGTGGTATCACTTCGGACGAGCAAGTCCAATTTGTACGTGAGCATTTGCTTCAGCAGGGCTCTACCGGGTGAAATTAATACAAAACTGTAAACAAAGCCTGGTATTTAAATTTTATAAATTACATTATCCGTTTCCAAATCGCAATAACTAGTAGGTAATAGTTTAGAGACCTCTCTCAAGACTTGTGACAGTGACAGTGACATATCTAATGCCACACGCGTCATAATCAAAAATAAAGAATAATATCACTTATTTATCATTTAAATATATTTATAGATAAATTAATAATTTTAAATTCTCTCAGAATAATGTGCTTATTGCTGACACATGGTTTCATAATATCGAAATATAATTGTAACCAGTTTGATTCCTGAAAAGTTTAATTTTAATATTAATATTTAGTGCAATTTTTACTTAAATACGACACATTTAGTCCATTGTAAAATAAAGACATTTGACGGTTAAAGTTTCACTATATAAAAATCAAAATACCATTACTTGATATATAATAAAATATCCTTAATAACTTATATTGTTTCAATATCTGGTATTTAATGTTATTCGAAATGAAATGAAATATTTTTAGTCAATACATAAATACAGATCGTTGAACGTCAAAATCAGTCACCGGTTCCAAGCTAAGCCCACAGAGAAGAAGCGGCGAAACAAACTCAGCAGGTGTAATTTTTTAGTTTCCGTGAGATACTTAAACAATACCAAAATTTCGCTCTGACAATGCCTGCCATGAACATCTTATTCCCAAGCCGTGACATCATTTATATCACTAACACAATATAAGATTCATCACACAAGCCTCCCTTAAAATATTTTGGACGTTTTCTGGGATGTTATTGTAAAAGCGTATCGCATTACCACTAAAAGAATTACTTTGCTTAGTCTGAAACTGTCTGTAATCAATTAGCTATGTTTATAAGTCGTATGGCCGAAGTAGGCCTATATCAGGCCTTTAACCCCGCACAGTGCGTTCAAAGCCGTTCGATAAAAAAATAAGTTGAAAAAAAGTACGCGCCACCCCTAGGCTCGACGAAAAAAAAAGCAGATAAAAATGGGTCCCGCTCGTAATTTAAATGTCGATCCAGTTGCTGGTTACCCCTGGTCATGTATTTTGCAATTTTTTAAAAATATTTTTTTTAGGAGTTTGGTGCCGCCCACCACCGCTCTGTGGAATCAGATACCTGCAGAGCTATTTCTAAACTAAAACGACTTAGGGACTTTAAAAAAAATATACCTATGCTTAAAGGCCGACAACGCACCCGCCACCCAGCAAAGACTGGTGACCGGAAGACCGGAAACCGCTTATTCGCCGTAACTCTCCTCGTTTGCCTTCGTTTTCATAAAAAAAATATTTTCGTTTTGTTTACACATAATATACACCTATATAGATCGCATACCTAAAAATAATACATTTTTATTGCATTTTAAGAAACAAAAGAATAAATTAACATTCTAATAATTTACCTATTTGTAATACATTCTACAATACTTAGGACCTTATTGGCTAAAATTTGAAAATAACAGTATTTTTAAATTATTTTTATAGTATGGTGGTCGACGGAGTAGATTGTTCTCCTATATGGAAAAGAACATCGCCACATTCCGCGCAATAATTGTTTTGCCGCCTTTTTACGCCACTCAAGCGACACTTTTAAAGGCCTCCGATATCCTGATTTCACGCTGAGTATGCTGTGATAGATTGAATATCGTATTATGAAAAGTGCCGTGCACAAGGTTGCCTACCCCTGAAGAGGACACAACATAATTTATACAGTAGGTACTCAAACACTACTCATGCTGAGCACGCCGCGATAAAATGATTCCACTGGATTGTGTTAAGAGATTACATTGTGCATTGTTTGCTACTCATCATTGAACCATATTTTAATTACCTGATACAACAAAGTAACATATACCATCATCATCATCATATCAGCCGTAAGACATCCACTGCATTCCATGAATAACTGTCGGAGGCGACCTGCATCCAGCGTCTTCCGGCGATCTTTATAAGGTCGTCTGTCCATCTTTTGGGTGGACGTCCCACGCTGCACTTGGCCCGTGGTCTCCAATCTAACACTTTTCGGCCCCATCGGCCATCCGCTCTACGTGGAATGTGGCCTGCCCATTGCTACTTCAGTAACATATATAATGACATTATATTAAATAATTATATAATTTAAATAACGCCTAATTTTATTGCACTGTAAATAAAAGAATCTTTAATATAAAAAAATTACAACTACGTAAAATAATTAATGTGACACTGACTTTTAAAAACAAAAGAATCAAAATTTAGTGCATATTGTTCAGGTGTATTGATGATATAATTTATTAATTCCAAAATAACTAAAAATATGCACTCAAATGTCAAAAATCAAAATCATCAATCCCATTATTCGTCACAGAGAAACTAAAGAAAAACTATATTATTTACTCTAAAGAGGTTTTATTTATATATTTATATAAAACATAGTCTATGTTCAATTTGCAAAAGTGATCAATCATATATTATCTTTATTTATTATCAGTTTGGCAATAAACTTAGAGGAATCCAATCCTTGAAATACTTTTAACACATTTTATTGTATAGGAAGCAAAACTGCAGGCTTTATGGTAGGAAATTGCCGCCGCCCACGGACAACTGCGTCACAATCCACAATTCAGTGTTATCGGTTTTTATGCAGTCTGAGTGGTATAATATCGTTGACTCAGCGAAACACACTACAAGTACTGTATCACGCTGGTATTCAGTGATCTTGTGGTATCTCTTCGGCTTTGCAACCGGTGGTAGAATATTTAAGGCTTTTGTATCCGCGCACCGTCACTCTGTAGAATCAGCTGCCTACAGAGTTATTTCCAAATACGACTTGGAACCTTCAAAAGAGAGATCAGTAGGACTTATAGATGTCCATGAGCGCAGGGCCATCATTATTTTTTTTATTCTATAGCGGACATCGGAGCAGGTGGATCTCCTTATATGGTACGAGAACGCCGCAGATAAACAAACGCACCACAGTCCGCGCATTGTTTGTATTGCCGGCTTTTTACGCTGCTGAAGCGGCACTTTTAAGGGCACCCGATATCCTCACTCACCCTGCGAAACACAGTACAAGTACCGTTTCACGTTGAGTATTCTGTGAGCCCGTGATTTCACTTCGGACGAGCCAGTCCAATTAGTGCATCAGCGAATGCTTGAGCACAGCTCTTCCACGGGTAAAATTATATTAAATCTATCATAAAATATTGACATTTGTCGTCATATGCTTCAGCTTGACTCTCCCATGGTTGGATCATCATAGATGAATCCTCTGTTCATTTGCCGTCCGATTTATATAAAAAAAATAGAAATATATTTGATATTTCGCATTGAACATCGTAATTCGTGCAAGTAGGTACATCAATTTGCATAGAGTGACCCAGTAAGACGTAATAATATAAATAAGTGGCTCAAATGGCAGCACCTAGCCAGCCATCGGGCAGGAACTCTAAACATAGTCACAATGGCTTGTCATCATTCAATTGTCGCGTAAATCGTACGATTATCTACAATAGGACGTGATCATTCCATTGCATTTCTTAAGTTTATATTATGTATATTGGCAGGTGGTACACCGCCACAGATGTTTCTTTTATTAAACGGCATAGCAGGCGGACCGCTATGGTAAGAGATCACCGCCGCCCATACATAACAGCGTCACAATCAGCGACGATGTTGCCGGCTTTCTATGGCGCTTAATTTATATAATTTCTAGGTCTTCCGATATACTCAAACAGTGAAACACAATACAATTAGTACTGTTTCACACTGGTATTCAACGAGCGCGTGGTATCACTGAATATGAACTGACCCAGTTGCTGCGTCAGGTTATGTATGCTTCAGCATGGCTCTCCCATGGATATGCATAGCCCTAGGTGTGCTTAGCCAAGTAGTTTAGCCCAAAAATCCAATGTATAATTATATATCTTTGTCTCTCTGTCGGTAATTTTTTGCTACAAAAGTGACAGGGAGATGAGATATCTTATTTTAATATATTTAAAACTCTAGAAACTCGGTATCCACTGTGCAGTAAAAATGTTTCTACTTCTATAGAATATCGTATCCCCGGATAGAGTTCCCACGCCGAGCCTTTAGGTAAACAGTTATATTATAAATATTAACAACATACTGTATTTTAGTGCATTCATCATAGCTTTAACGAGAGGAAGGTCGCGACAAAATTGACTTCACTTATACAATGATCTAGAACTAAGTAGTCACTTCACTTTACATAAGCAGTTATATAATGATTTCAAGTGCCTCTTAGTTCAGTAGTTTTGCAAGCCGCCATGAAACCAATTTGATTCCCGACTTATCTGATCCAACAAACGTTTTTATGTATATAAAAAACCACTTAACGCGACATTTTTATAGACAATTGTATGTTCATATATAACTTACTATAATATTTTAATAATTTACATCTTAGCGTACATTATTGGCGATTTATTGAGAATCTCTAACCTTAGAATAAAATTATTATAGCCTTTTTGACAGAAATACTGCAGCTTTCTATGGAATCTTTTTAATTCAAACAAACAAACCATTAAATGTTTCCTCTTTTTAATTTTAGAATAGATAAAATTATTTTGGTCTTTACAAGGGCGTATCAATCAATGGTCAAGTCAGTGTTCTAACTTCTAATGCTGTTATCCTTATGAACGAGTCATGTCAATACTAATAGATACCTTGGGCTCACAGAATTCCAGCTTATAGTACTTGTATTGCGAGTGACTGCTGGTGGGATTCGGATCCAAATGCTCTACTAGTTTTATATGAAAAAAATTGTCTGTGACACTTCGTAGACGTTCCTTTTTAAAAATAGGGAGGTAAACGAGCAGAAGGCTTATCTAGAAAATAGGGTTTTCTACCCTTCGCCACAACCACTGCAAGGTCACGGGTGCGTCGCCAGCGTTTTTTTAATGTTTATATTATGAATTGTCTGTAATATAGAACAATTTTTGTAGTATAACAAGTAATCTGTTTAAAAAGACCCATTAATGGCTAATTAAATTGTCTATTTATAGAGATTTCATTGTAATTATCAATAATTTATTACGTGGCAGTGTTTTTATCTCGCCCTATCATTCGGCCGATTCCAAATAAGCTCATTTATAACGCACGGGGGTTGAACAAAAACAAAAAATTTGAATAAGGACAACATTATTTATCGCCGCCCCAATGAAGGTCGTTAATGTGATTTTTTAATAATAAAAAATATACGCACGAGCCAAACGAGGATCATGTATCATCGCCATTTTGACCAGTCATTGTCCTGAAAAAATATTTTTATTTATCAACCGACGCCGTATAATTAATGTTAACCTTGTATTAATAGCTCCCAGCGTTTGATTAATCTGTGAATTTTCATAGATAACAGACCAGAGATAAGGCAACATTTTTAAAACCAAAAACAAAACCTTATTGTAATTGTACTTCCGCATCGAAACTGCAGTTACGATAAACCCTTCCCGCGCCTAATTAAAAAAAATTAAAAAAAACCCACCTCCCTCAGAACGCGCGTTGTCACGTTCCATATTCCCGCGTTAATTACACGTCATTCTTTTTTCAAAAAGCGCGCCAATGACGCGCGCAATTAAAGCCGTGTTCAGACAACGGGAAGACGCGACATAAAGCCGGCATACACAATGCGTCCTCTGCGAAATTCGCCGCAGGCTCTGTGAAATTAACAAGGCGATTTACACTTGACACTTGGCGTCCGTATTTCACTACTTTCCTACACTGGCTTAGCGCGCTCCGTGCATTGCGTACTCGCTCTTATTCCTCACATGTAATGCAAGGACAACCCGGGCATCCGCTCTGCAGGCGCCTTAAAGTTCAAAGTAAAGCCCGAAGCTTATTTAGCCGGGAAGCGTTGCTAAATACGCGTGTAGGCTGTAGTAATTGTGTGAAATAAAGAGTTTTGTGTCATTATTTTCGAGATGTTTCAGTCGGAGTGGTTATTGTTGATAATTTTTTATTATTACTCCCGTAAAACAACGGGTTCATTATTTTCTCAAGTGCTTTCTTCTGAACAATGTGTTACTTAGACTATGCGTAGCCTGCGGCGGCTCTCTATATACAAAGACGACTGTCTTTAGTTCTTCATAACTAATTCTGAATGCTGTCTGTTGAAACAATACACGTTAAGAAACAAAATTGTGTCAAGACCTTTTTTAAATCGACTTGCTTACATACCAACTTCGTTATGTTTTACCCAATACAATCTTATTAAAGTATATCCTTAATTATTGATATTAAAGTTTATATTTAAAGTAGATATATATTTTTTCTTACATTACATTGATGCAGGAACCTGTTACATTTACAGAAGCGTACTTCTTTTCTTATAATATATCTGGCAACGGAAGAGGCAGGTCTCTTTTAGCAAGCCACAAATGGACAACCGCGCCATAATCCGTGCTTTGGTTGGGTTGCCGACTTTTCTAACCGGTTGAGTGATATAATTTCAAGACCCTCCATTAATTTCACTCGCTTAGCGAAGAATGCAAATATTTTTTCATTGGTATTCTGTGAATCCCAGGTATCACTTTAACGAGCCGATAGAGCACCAGCATATGCTTCAGTATGGCTCTCCTACGGATAAACTTGCATACATAAATAAATTAATAGTCCAACTGAATTGGCCAATAATATATTTGTATGGATACTTTAAAATTAGTTTTATATAAATGTTAAGACAAAAAGTTTTTCGTCTCATTTCCTCATAAACACATAAAAATAACAAATTTGTAAACTATTAAATAAAGCAAGAATTTTTGTTATAATATATTTATTATTAATTTTTTTATTTATTATACTTTATGTAATGCAATTGATATCTATTTATAAAGCGTAAACTAAAGTTATTAAATATATATTAATTTTCTAAAGTATGTAAATAATGCAATAAACATGACGATTAAGTTAGCAGAAAACTCGCTAGGATAAGTCATTAGATACATACTTTTTTAGTAAATGGTTTCACTAAAATACAATTTTGTTCAAATGGCAATACAAGACACTAAAAAAATAAAAAAAATAGGTATAATATAGTGAGAGTTCAAAGAGAGATATAAATTATAACCATAAACCAATAACCACATATAAAATAATATTATTAATATTCACAAGTAATAGATAATTTATTTAAAAAAAACAAATGTACATTTTTTTTAAAAATTCTTTTAAATTACAATTCATAAAATCATTATTTTATTTACGAGTTTTATTATGAAGTTTGACAATTGACGTTGGTGTCAAAGAGTATAAATTAAAATAGTTCGCCAGAACATAATCAAACTTAAGATTATCACAAAGCATAGACTAAATAAAGAACATTAATTTTAATAGCTTCACAGAGTGTAGTTGAATAGATAAATCCCATTGTGAAAACATAAACAGTACACAAGTTACACAATTATGCAAATTTAATGTTGCCCCTAATTGCCGAATTATTTAAAGAGGTTTTTGTTAATATCACCCCAACCCCCCTTGAGAGGGTGAAGATTTTATTTTCTTTAAATTGCATGTAAATTATGCTACAAGATTCGATGGGGTTCTTAATGGACAACGTAATAAAAACTCAAATAATGAATGCTTTTTCTTTTCTCGAAAGAGGTTTTTTATTTTTTTTATCTATATTATTAAGGTTTTATATATAAATTTGTTGGCTTAAAAAGAGGTTTTGTCTGTGCGTGTTTTACACATGCGAAGCGTATTATGAAAATTATTTTCACTAGAACAAATAATACAGTGTTTAAAATATTTTTGAATTAGAACTTTTTATATTACATTCTTGTAAAACACTTTTAAGCTATCAATTTTTTTTACTAGAATATTAATAATATGCCAGATTAAGTACTTTTGCAACTTTCCCTTTGATAGAAAAAAACGTGATTGTGTTTATGATATTTTGATGTAATCCGCAAATTTTCCCCGGACAGCAACACTTAAAATTGCTATAATTAAATTAATTTGATTTTAAAAACACTGAATCTTCAGTTATTATGATTTTTACAATCAAATTTTTCGTGCAGTTCTAAAATAGATCCGACATCGATCTTCACAAAACTAGAACGTATAGACAACCTATAATAGTAGAGGGCGCAGCCGTTGATCATTTATAATGCCAAAATGTTTTAATTAAGACGCTGTAAAATGTAATTTACATGCAAATTCGGTTTATGTTAATGCGACGCGTATATCTGTTTGGGTGCGTGCTTCGTATCTAATTTTGCGACAGTGTACGCCGTCATTATCTTAGCTCTAATGAGAAATCTGGCAACGGCTTGATGTTTGCATAATTAAACTTGCGGTTGGGTTTTGATTGTCGCCAGGATAAAATACTCGCGCGCCATCTGTTACCTTTTACGTGCTAAATGTCCGCGACATTAACTAGGTAAGAACCTAGTAGTGGGACAATATGTGATTGTTGGTTTTCTAGTTTTCATACATACAATTGTCATCCGTATCAATTTCACCCGTAGGAGAGCCATACTGAAGCATATGCTAAATGTACTAATTGGGCCAACCCGTCCGAAGTTGTACTACAGCCTCACATACACAGCGTAAAACGGTAATTGTAATCTGTATACTCTTGTACTGTATCCTGTGAATCCGTGGTATCAATTTTCGTGGTATCATGGTATCAATTCATTAAAAATTTCTAGTGTTATAAAAAAAATCAAAGAGAAGTATTAATTGAGTTTCTAATAACAATTAATACAATTATCAATCGTTGACCCTAAAACTGAATTAATTAAAACTAAGACCCATCAAGATATTTATTAGCGAAGTCGTCAACTAATTTCGATAAAAGAATCTCAAGTACATATTCCTTTAACCCTTTCAGATTCAATTCGACTAAATAAACTGAATTATATGCTACTTAAAACAGTGTCAACTTGCCTTCCGTCCCCACCCGAGGGTCCGCCCAACTGGAGCCTTGAAACCTTTTCTTATTCGAGAAAATTCTTTTTAAAAATTCAAACAAATTGATTTTAATTTATACGAATACATAAGATAGCCTCGTAGCTTAATGATTTTAAAAATTTACCATGAAGCGAGAGGTATCGGGTTCGAATTCCGGTCCGGACAATTATAATTTAATTTATTCGGTCTGTGAACGGGCTTGATAATGACCGGGCGAATGTCTTAATACTGTCACACCCGTGGGAGAGACATGCTGAAGCGGACGCACTAATTGGGCCAGCTCGTCCGAAGTAATACCACGGGCTCACAGAAAACTCAGCGTGAAATGGTAGTTGTGCTTGAAACGGTGCCTCTACTGTTTCGGTGAGTGAGTGAGGATATCGAAGGCCTTTAAAAATGCCGCTTAAGTGGCGTAAAATCTGACAGCACAACTAATGCGCGGACTATTGCACGGTTGTCCATGGGTGGCGGTTTTCTCTTACCACATAGGACACCCACCTCCGTTGCCCGTTATATTATAAAAAAAGATTGTGTTAATACTCACTATGGCCATTGTTAAGCTTTATTTACAACAATTTATAAATTATATTCAGACTGTGATTCAAACCCGGTATTGATAACATCACGGTAGCTTACGAGTCACGAGAGTTTTACTATTGAAAGGAATATTAATGAAAAACATTCTCGTTTTTAGCTTGAAGCAAAGAGAAATCAAGGGCCAATGAAAAAAATCAAAGACCGGCAACGCACCTGTGGCCCTGCAAGGGTTATAGATGTCCAAGGTCATAGAGACATTTATCCTAGCTGATCATCCCGTTCGTTTGCCACCGGTTCCATAAAAAAATTAAAGCACAAATCTCTTGTGTTCAACCGATCATAGAGTTATAGGTGATAGAGGAATAAAAGAACGTGTAGCATTTGTGAGCGGTGATGTTTGAACGTTCCATTTTCAAAAACACCGACTCTGAACGGCTTGAAAGAGAAGATCCGAGTTGTTCGTTTTTCCGACGCGGTCCAAAGACAAAAGTGGTGCCGCCCTCGGAAACGGATAGGCCAGGCGGCGAGCTTTTCTCACTCCGTTAAACGCTCTTGCTTGCTGTACTGCGACCGCAACGATGTGACACTTTACACATATAATAATTATCAACACTAGTTTGATACGTTATTCCATGCAATTATTTGCCTGCCAAGCCCTATCAGCCAAGGCTAAGGCTACTGCCATGCAAATGTAAAAAGATTACTATTCCTTTTTATTATTATTTTTTTATTCTTTAGCCGAAAACGGAGCAGGTGGGTACCTCCTTTAAATAAGGCGACCCCGCCGGTCTTGAACAACCACGCCACATTCCACATTTGGTTCTGTTGCCGGATTTTTACGCCATTTAAGCGGCACTTTTAAGGGCTTCCGATATCCTCACTCATTCTGCGAAACACGGTACAAGTACCGTTTCACGCTGAGTATTCTGTAAGCTTGTGTTATCCCTTCAGACGACTCAATTAATGCGTCAGCATGGTTATCCCACGGGTGGAAATAATGTTTATATTAAATACTTAGGTAAGATAATTATGATAAAAAATAAAGCTTAAATAAAGCTTTTTGTTTGTCAAAACTCTGGTATTCAAGTATAAAAATCGCTTGATCCTGGTAAATCCGACAAGTGTTGCTCAAGTGGCGCCGAGCTATGGCGTGTCGCTATTGTTTTAGTTCGTGTATCGCTAATATAATAATGGTATGTTGCTTTATTAGGCCCTCAATACATTATAAGACAACCGCAGACGGATGTAACGTTACAACATCCGGAGTTCTGTTTCAGGGAACTTTCAAAACTAAGTCTTTAAAGAACAATCCCATTTCGCTTCACAAACTCAAATATGTTTTAATGCCAAATATTTTTTTTTTAAACGAAATATTTTTATTTTTATATCTCAGTTAAGACAATTCAGCCACTGACATGCTCAAGAGACCAAATACAAAAATATATTCATATATATATAACCCGGAATAGGTACCCGCTTATTTTTCAAATTCCCTTAAATAGGCTTTGATGCTAATCTTATATTTAAACATCACATTTTTTATTACATCTAAAACACTTACCCAGCCACTATCACGCCTTTCCAGAGACCGAATTAAATATATAAATTAAATTATATATTCTCACAATAGGTTTTTTTTATTTGTTGTTTGATAAAGAACGTATTTTATTTTTCATCACAACTAAAACATTCGCCCAAGCCCTATGGCGGAGACGGAATACAAGGTATAAATTAAAAAGACTGAGAATAGAACTGCGTACTGATGGCTTCGTGGTTATGCATAAGACCATAGCAACACGTTCTTAATTAAAAATTACAACCGTTCCATATTGAATATTACAATCAATATGGAAATAAGCCAATGATTTAAAATTACAATACGAAAAAAATCACGAAACTCCATTAGAAACAAAAATAAATTGAATTAAAACTCGATCGACATTCTCGATTCGGAGGCCTAACTCAATTAGATAGGGAGGCTTGATGGAAAAATAAAATAAATAAAGCAAAAAAAAAATTAATACAGAAAAGAGTTGAGATATAATTTGAAATATTTACGTAAAGGCAAAGTGCGAGCGGTGTTATTTTATTCAAATGAGGTTGAACTTTTTCAACCCCTTCTCTCGTCGCGCCATCAAAGTGGCCTGATATTCAATTAAAAAAAGAAGAGCCGGCCGGCGACTGAAAATTAATCAGAAAAATGCTTTTAACTAGATCTACATTTTAATGAAATTTATTATTGACGATTATTATTATAAGTGAGACACCGTCTCGTGATTGCGTTACACGCCTTTTGTTCGCCTTTTCGCTACGTTCAGTTTGATGGCGTTGAAAGCTTCGGTCTCTTGGTCACATTGTAAATTTACGTGTCCCAACTCAATACAATAACATGTGTTTTATTTATTATGCAGCAGGCAGGCGGCCTTCCTCTGGTTCTTACCAGATCTCTCGATCACCGCCGCCCATTGACAACCGCGCCATAGTCCGCGTATTGGTTTTGTTGACAGATTTTTAGGCCGCTTAAGCGGCATTTTTAAGCACCTCCGATATCTTCACTCACTCTGCGAAACATAGTACAAGTACCATTTCACGTTGAGTGTTCTGTGAGCCCGTGATTTCACTTCGGACGAGCCAGACCAATTGGTGCGTCAGCGCATGCTTCAGTACGAGCTGTGCACGGGTAAAACTATATCAAATTTATCATAAAATATCAAACAAAGCAATAAAAGCGCTTATTAATATTGACTTCAAATGCAGAGCTAAAATAGAATTGTTCTAAAATAAGTCTTAATTATCATATTTAGCGCTTAAAGTGCTAACTTATGTTATACAATACCACGTCAAATGGCATTATTCTAAGCGTAATAATCACAAAGAGTTTTAATATGCATATGAAGTGATGAAAGTGCTTTTACAGATACACAGATACGAATTAATTATATCTACATAACGGTCGAGACCTCTGTTACACCGAAAACGTTGGTACCATAGTCACAACAAGCTGCGTGTTTAATTTTGTCCTAAAAGTTTTATTTATGTTTGAGGCTCCAGTTGCGAAGAAATACAAAAGATGGCTTCAATGCTCACAAAGGATGCTCACAATGACTCACAAAGAAGCTCTCTTCTGCTGCGATGGTTTAGGTCCCTAACTGCACCAACTGCGTAACTAGAGAATAAGGCAGTCACCCTAATTAGAGACTCTTATATCAGGATTACATTGCCCTAAATTAGGAGTATCATATAAATAAATAAACTTCTAAAACGTATTTACACCTATGTAATCAATTACATTACATTCAATGTAATTCATTAATTAAATAGTGTTCACACAATTATTTTTTAATGAAAAGAGGAAGGCAAACGTAGTATTGATTGTAGATCACAGAAGGTTCCACAAGGCCGGCAACGCACCCGCGGCCGGTCCATGAGCGCAGGAATGCTTGCCCTAAATGAGCCTCCTGTTTGTTTTCGGCCAGTGATGAAAAAATGATAGTTCGCGGCAGAAAATGCCCTAAAAACACTCAGCTGTGGAAAAATGAACATTGAGGTGGTACTGATGACACTTTTTATTCCGCCTTGATCTTTGATGATGAAATTTATCTCCTCTAAACATTCCCTGTGATAAATGATAGAAGAATCTTATATTTAGTAGCTCACAATCAAAGCTCTCGAACGATCTTCGCTAGTAAAGTAAATTACAGTACAGTGTAAGTTGTAACAGAATTTGGCCAGTTATTATTCACTGACGCAGCGAAATGAGCCCGTTTTTATTCAAACCCCAGAATGATATAATTAAAATTTGAATACAAGATTAAGTTTGAAAAATCCAATATCGAATTTAGCTTTGTGACAAAGGTTCGTCGCCATTTTGTGATTGTAATTAAAATTTTAATAACCTTATTTGCACAGCAATTATAATTTAAACTATGTAATATAACAGTGTATGATTATACACGTCAAAATAGATAATACATATGCGTAACTATAAATAATGAATTAAATTTATGAAAATTTAAAAGCAAAAACATATACGGAAATATCATATAAAGAAATCGTAATATTTTTAGCTTTGTACGATCTAAGTTAACAAAATATTGAGTATCTATTTAGAAAATGTCTAACTTTAGTTGCATTGAT
>DWCF01003640.1:0-18941 GCA_018230265.1 Delias oraia
GGAGGTCCCTTTCGGCGGGCTCGAAAATGCCGAGACCCGACCTCTTGAACAGCTGCAACCATCCTCCTGTTGATCTCGTCGACTGAGACTATGCCGTCCAGGCATGCAAAGCGATTCGCGAGCTCTAACTGAAACTTTTCGGGATTCAAGCTCTGAGCAGTTGTTGGCCGGAGCATTGACTTCATTAGGCGCGACCGTTCACGCTTGACGTCGTTCAACGTGCCTCAAACCAAGCGGTGATCACGAAGACATCGTCGAATACAGATTTATTGGTGCTCTGAATGAAGTCGATCTCATTTTTAGTGGAACCGACAGGGCTGATCCAAGTCCAATTGCTATGCGGCTGTTTCTTGAAGAAAGAATTCATCGCGAACAGTCCCTCCTTCTCCAAGAAATCAGCCAGTCTCAGACCCCTGTCGTTTCGCTGCCTCAATCCATAATGCCCTACTCTCTGTTCGTCGCCTCTCTGCGCGCGCAGTCTCGTATTGAAGTCCCCCATCACAACGGTGTAATGGGTTTGAAGGCATGTATGAGAAATATCCTCATACATGAACTCGATCTCGTCATCGGACTGGCTTGACGTAGGTGCGTATACCTGTATGACCTTCATCGAATATCTTTTAGTTATTCTGAGTATCAGGAACGCAACTCTACTCGAGACAGCTCCGACTTTTACCACACTTTTAATGAGGGACTTCCTCACGAGAAACCCCACCACCCTGGGATAGCTGGTCGCCTTGCCGATGGTAGAGCAAGTTATTATTTTTTATTATTACATTATGGATTGATAATGATGATGTAACGTTAAGTTTTTATTAAGCAATAAGTTATTTTATAAGAATTGCCTTTAATATTGATTTCATATGTTTTCAGCTTATCTGATGATCCTATACAAGCTGGTATCCCATGTTATATTACTCAGGAGGAGTTCTCAAGATATACGGGCTTCTGGTGGCAACCATGTAATGGTGAGTTATTGGGTGACATTATTTTACAAATTTGTACTGTTTTTCCTTATACACTTCTGGACACATCTATTGAAGAGTTAGCCATTAGGTTTCTCCCCTACCTACATGAGATACCTAGTTTGAACAAACACTATTGATTTAAGTTTGAATTTGATACGTTTTACCATATTTTTTCGATCGTATTTTTAAATTAGAATACAGAATACCACTTCGACGTGGAGCTATGCCTAACATGTGGGGTATGCGCCTTTATGAAGTTAATTTTTTTAGTAAAAAAACATGTTTAATTAAATAAAGGTTAAATTTAATCACACTTTCAAGGATTAAATCGAAGCTAATCAATAAAATCAACTTTTCTTATTCGATTCTTGGATATCAATGAGGTATATATATATTATTTAATATCAAAGGCTGGGGGTGTCCACGGGCGGAGGACCGCTTGCCCTGCGTGACCCTCCTGCTGGTTTTCCACCAGTGGTGTAAAAAATCTAACAGGCACCAAATTGTTTGTTTATTCAAATCCTGTGTTCGAAATTCACAAAATGACTGGAATTAATTTAGTAAAGTGCCAGGTTCGAAACTGCATTAAAACTCTCTTGACTAAGTATAAATCTTTAGCTAGGACCAATTGAAAATGAAAATGCAAGGCGGACTTATAGATGGGATGTAATATTTCGCGGGGGAGTCATTCTTATGCATATGCAAACTCACAAATTGAGACCGCTCGTTCTGTAAATAACCATAAACCTATTCCAATGAATTACATTTCCCTTTCAGATGACCTTTATCGTATTGTTTACGAAGAAGTTGACGAGAGCGAAGTGAAAATATTCAGTTTTCCCTCATCCAATACTGCCAGTGGTGAAGTCGATGAATTCAGGTAAGCCTCGTAGCTGACTGGTTTAATATCTCCGCCATGAAGCGAGAGGTATCGGGTTCGAATTCCTGACAATTATAATTGAATGTACAATTTATTCGATCTCGGGAAGGTATTGATAGTGGCCGGTTAATACTGTCACACCCGTGGTAGAGCCATGCTGAAGCATATGTGGATGCACCAATTGGGCCGAATCGTCCAAAGTGATATCAGGCTCACAGAATACTCAGTGTGAAATGGTATTTGTACTGTGTTTCGCAGAGTGAGTATGTCGGAGGCAAAAAATATCGCTGAAGCGGCGTAAAAAGCCGGCAACTTAAATAATGCGCGGACTGTGGCGCGGTTGGTGATGGGCGGCACTGGTCTCTTACCATAGAGGAGACCCACCTGTTCCTTTGTCGGTTGTAGACTGAAAAAAAACAGGCAATCTCATGGGGACTGCCGGTAGAAGTGAAAACTATTATCTTAAGCATCAATTATCTTAATTATACGTGGTATTACTAATTTCAATGAACTTTTTAACTTTTTCAAATAAATTTCAAGATTATTTTTATAATTTTCATCATTAATTTCGACAATATATAGATTATTTGTATTTTCAATCATTTCATTGTATTGTAAAAGAGATGCAATAGGCTTATGGTGACTGAAGTAAGAAACAAAAATTTTTGATTGAAATTTATCTGAATATCGTGTCAAACTCTCATCGACTTTCGTTTTTTACTTTGTACCACTGAAATTTCTATGGTTAAACATAGTCTATAATGATTCATCGAAAAATTCAATTAATGATAGACTTTTGTCATCTGCGAAGTTAATGTTAAAATCTCTGTTTAATATCATTAATGTGTCGTCAAATTTTTCGCCAAATCCTTTTTCTAGTATTTGAGAACCTAAATTTATAGATTTATTTATAGATTTAATTTTATTAATTTTTATATAATAAATATTATCGAACATCTCGGATCGGTTTTACCACGCTAGTAAGATAACCAAAATGATACTCATTTCATGACATAAATGTTAAATATTAAAAATAAATAATGCCATATTTTCAAATGCAAATATTGATATGAATATTTAAAATAAATTCTAAATTTTCATTATTCATTTATCTACATAAATCGTCACTTTTATATTGAACCGTAATTTTACACAATAACATCCAAATTAAAAAACCACTTAAATAAAAAATATCCGGTATACACGCTGATCTTTACAGTTTGTCAATTTAACCTTACATGTGCTACACGGTCCACTTACGAACATTAATTTACTGCTATCAAAGCATGTTGGTGACGTGGAGTCATGAGATTATACCCATCCAAACGTACAACGCGCACATAATACAGTCAGAGGTATTTAAAGTATTTGTGTAGCGTGTACACAAGCCACTGCGCGTGCGCCAGTCTGACTACTCACAGCTATAGATATACTATTAGCATTTCTCCAAAATATTTTTTTTCCCCTCCAAAAACGTCAAAAAACTTATGTTATATTTCTTATAGTGTACTATAGAAAGTTCGATTTCCAAAATTGGCCAAAAGTTTGGCCGAAATCGAAACTGAACTGAAACTGAAAATAAAAATAAGTATTATAAATTTAGAAGATTTTTTTTTATTTAATTTAATAACTGTTTTTAATTAAATAATTCTAAATTTGTTATTCACATCTGTTTTGGTCGGTGGATGTTTAAGATCTTTTTGGGAAGTCGCTCCGCTGTATTACGTTATTACGAATAAGCAAAGATGGCGGAATTTGTGATATTTTTTTTCAATGATGAATCACCATCAAGAAAACGATAATCGTGACGTCAGCTATGCTAAGGTCACATCCATACAAAACACTTCTGAGGCACCCTCGCCGTTATATATAACACTGTTTTATTCATGTTTGCAGATTCCCAAGGGCCGGCACACCCAACGCGAAGTCGGTTTTGAAGATGGTAACATTTAGACTCCGAAGGTCTTACGATGATTTTGACTATTACCGCGCGGACACCGATGCAAGTTAGTATACACTTCTAGGCCAGAGACTTCAGGAAGAGTTTTCACGGACCCTTTAGTAAAATAATGCATTAACATTTATATATGGACCAGAGATGTCACCGCGGATCTCCTCACGAATACTCGCTGACTAGACTACATAAGAGTAGCATTTCTAGACAATTGACTACAGTGAATTTATATTTTTTTGGTGGGTCTCTTATGATTAGAGAAGCCCAAGAAAAAAACTGCCCGTGTAAGACTTGACCAAGAGCAAGACTAAGCCTGCAAGAATCTGAAAGACTATTTTTTTGGTTTTTTGGAATTTCTGATTAAAAATTCAAATATTTATTAATCTGGTTGGTCTTTAGTATCATATGGCTATGCTAATTCAAGCTCAAAATTTTCCTATTCTGATAGGTTTTTCTAAAATCTGAAGTAAAAAGTATTAATAGTCTTATAGTTAATTGCAAGAATCTTGCTGCAAGACCAAGACCAAGACCAAGACTGGGAGCGCAATACCAAGACCTGGTGTATTGGCGCAAGACCAAGAACGGATAAGTCTCGTCTTGTTCTTGAATGTGGTTAGTTGGTGTTGCTGTGTCGCTGGCTTTTTACGTCGCTTAAGCGGTATAATTTCATGGGTTTATGCTCACTCACTCAGCGAAACACATTACAATAGTGCAAGTACTGCTTTACACTCAGTATTCTGTGAGCCCGTGGTATCACTCCGTCGATTCGCCACTATTAGTGCGTAAGCATGACTAGCGAGGATGCGACAGTGTCAAGACACTCGCTCGCCCCTCCAAAGACCGAATAATTAATAAATGAAAATTTTCTTTTTGTTCGGATCGGGTATCGAAAGACGATACATCTACGACACTCATAGTTTCAATAAACTAATAAGTACTGTTGTAGTCATAATTTAGATCAACTCAGAATATGCGTGATACGGTACTTGTACTGTGTTTCGGAGAGTGAGTAAGGATATTGGAGACCCTTAAGTGCCGCTAAGCGGCGTAAAATGCAGCAACACAACCAATTCGCGAACTGTGCTGCAGTTGATGATGGGCGGCGGTGGACTCTTTCCATATAGGAGACTCACTTGCTTCGTTTTTCGCTGTAGAATAAAAAAACTCTAAAATTTAGATTATTATAGTATATTATAAATAAAAAAATGTTTGTTTCATCTTCAGCGATCGTTATGTATGTAGCAGATATCAGATGGTATGAAATGCGGCGCACTTTGAAGGAGGCATTTCCGTGGTATGAATATCTCGCCCGGGTCGGTTGGACGCCCTGCGGACAGTTGTGAGTATATTTTGATACCTCATCAGGGGATAAATTCCTTCATCGGGGAAGGGTTACGTTGAATTATATATAGAAGTGATATGATTGTATAGCGGTTTGGAGTGGTAAAACCATCTATTTTCAGCAACTCGACGTGATCATTTTGCGTGTGGGGTGGTGTGTATCAGCCAGCCTGGCCCCAAGAAACTTCAGCAGCGCCTTCAGATTGCCCGCGATTTACTCTAAAAAATCAACCGGTTCGGTTTGTGGCATGGTTGTGTATGGGTGGCGGTGATCTCTTACCATAGAGCAGTGCCGCTTCCGTTGCCCGCCATACCATAAGCCTATGAAGCACTCATTAATGTTTTTCTTTCAGTGTATGGGCGCAGCTTCTGGACCGCAAACAGCAGTGGCTAGAGATAATTCTGATACCAATCCGCGAATTCGCCGTCCGTTCGTGTTATGCGAATGCGCCCGCGCAAGCTGTACAGGAACAAAATGATTTCGCACCCTCGGTAAGTAAACTTTCAAACTTAACTTTCGCCGAACCAAAGTGATTGACGTTGCCCGCCGTATTAGCAAGTTGAAGTGGCAATGGGCTGGCCACATCGCTCGACGAACCGTCAACCGATGGGGAAGAAAGGTTTTCGAGTGGCGACCGCGTACCGGTAAACGCAGAGTGGGACGTCCCGCCACACGATGGAAAGACGATTTAATGAAGGTCGCGGGCAACCGCTGGATCCAAATCGCTCAGGATCGCAATCGGTGGGCGTCCTTGGGGGAGGTCTATGTCCAGCAGTGGACTTTAATGGACTGAGGATGATGATGTTTGTATGATTTCAGAAAATATACGTCCTAGCAAGAGAACTGGCACCAGAAGCCTGGATCAATGTCAACGATATATTCTACCCGCTGGCCGGCAATTCGTCCGGGAGCAGTTGTAACCAGTTCAAGTTCATCTGGGCGTCCGAGGAGACGGGGCACCTTCATCTATATCTGATTACGAGTAATATCGGTCCGGAGGAGGCCAGTAGTGAGTGGTTATATATCAATAAATAAATATATTGCAATATTTTTAAATATTTGTAGTGAGTGAATTGAAATTATACAGATAAAGAGAGTATTTGGGGTAATTTTTTGGATTTTTTTTTTGTTTTGGTTTTTTGTGTATGACTACTTCCTGTATGACGATACGGTCCTGACAGCTTTATCGCGGGCAGGAATTTTTTTAATAAAATTATTTTGTATAAGACTACCGCCAAGCGAGAGGTGTCAGGTTCGATCCCAGGCTTGAATAATAATTTTTAAATTATTTGGTCTTTGTAACGGCTTGACAGTGGCTGGGTGTCTTAAGATTGTCGCATCCGTGGGAGAGCCACGCTGACGCATTAATTGGACCGGCTCATTCGAAATGTTATTACGGAATCAGAGAATACTCAGCGTGAAATGGTAATTGTACTGTGTTTCATTGTGTGATTGAGGATATCGGAGGCCCTTTAAAGTGCCGCCTGAGTGGCGTAAAAAGCCGGCAGCACAATCAATGCGTGGACTGTGGCGCGGTTGTTCATGGGTGGCGGTGTTCCCTTACCATATAGGGAGTTCCACCAGCTGTGTTGTCCGCTATATAATAAAAAAAGCCCTTACACTGCCTTAGCGGAGTAACATGCCAGCAACGACCAAAGCGCAGTTGTCCATGGGCGGCGGTGATCTCTTATTAGAGTCTAACCATAAAAGTAAGTGTTTATAATTTTATTTTTATGGCAAAACTTTTGACGGGACAGCGATTTTTATTTGTTTATGGGTATAGCAGACAACTGAAGGTGGTTCTCCTATATGGTAAGAGATTACTGCCACCCATCACCAACCGCGCCATAGTCCGCGCTTACTGTGTTGTCGGCTTTTTACGCCGCTTGAGCTGCATAAATTCAAGGGCCTCCGATATCCTCACTCAACGAAACATAGTACAAGGCTTGACAGTGGCCTGTACAACTCATTTCTTTATTTTTATATTTTTTTTCCAATTTATTAAGGATATGATAATATTTAGCAATTCTATATTATATTAATCTAATTTATCAGGTGTTGAGAAAATGCTGTCGGATGATGAGAATTACGCATCTGGACCAAACATCACAAACAAAGAGGCGATCACATCTGGTGAATGGGAGGTGATGGGGAGAAAGATATGGGTAAGTCTTTTTTATTCTGTAGCGGATAACGGAGCAGGTAGGTCTCCTAATGGGTATGAGAACACCGCCGCCCATGAACAACCGGGCCATTGTTTGCGCATTGCTTGTGTTGTTGGCTTTTTACGCTTCTCAAGCGACATTTTTAGGGCCTCCGATATCTTCACTCACTGCGAAACACAGTGCAAATACTGTTTCATGCTGAGTATTCTGTGAGCCCGAGGTATCACTTCGGACAAGTGCGTCAGCATATGCTTCAGCAAGGCTCTCCCACGGTGTCACTTACCCAGGTTTGACTATATAATAATTGATGTCAATAGGTGGACGAGAGCCGTGGCTTGGTCTACTTCATCGGTCTTCGGGAGACGCCCCTCGAGCGACACCTGTACGTTGCACCGATCACACCATCGGACACTGGCATCACATTGCTCACAACTGTCGGACGCTCCCATAGCGTTGATATAGATGAGGTCTGTATTAATTCTAGAACAGTCAAAAGCTAAGATGGGTTTAAAATTTTATAATGAGCTTTTTTATAAACGTAATGAAAAATGTCCCCCTATTTGCCAAATCTATACGACTTAGGCAACTTTAAGAAAAAAGCGTATCTATTCCTTAAAAGGCGGCAACGGACCCGCGGCTCTGCAAGGCCTAATATCTAGGTGTCCTAATACGTACGACCGCTTATCCTAGGTAAGCATCCTGCTGGTTTGCCACCATTGCCATTTCAATAAGATAAAATTGACTTGCGCCTCACGTAAGACATTTTTGAACGACATTCCTCTGTACTGTACGACTGTAATATTTTTTTAAAGAAAGACATTTATTTTTATTGCAGAGAAACTCAGTGTTTTTGTCGGTTCCAAATCACTACAAACAAAATCCATCTGTTCTAAAACGACATTTAATGTTGCCAATTACCATCTTGTTCTCAAATTACAATTTTTACAATCTCATTTTTACATTCATCACAGAATACCATATCTGTATATAAGAATATACAGATATGTAATAGAGTCAAACCTGGATAAGCGAGAGTTGAAGCACAATCTCATTCTCGCTTATAGAGGTTTCGCACTAAGCCGAGTTTCTCGCTATGCAGGTACAGGGCAGGTGCATTAGATTTCGACATATAAGTACTTCATGAGGGTGGGTATCAAGATGCTTACGAGAATAAAAAAAATTCATGCACTATGTTATTTTTATTGTAGCGATAGTTTTTCCTAAATAAAATAAATGAATACAGCTCGACTGTCGCTTATAGAGGTACAAATAAGTAGCAATCTCATTTACGGAGGTCCATGAGGGAAAAACGACTCTTACAGAGGTTTCTGTTTCTCGCTAATAGAGTTTTGGAGTCTTAAAATGACGGGTCCCGCGCTATTACTCTCGTATAGTTTTCTCACGTATCCAACTTAGGCTGTATAAGGCTATATAGATACATTATATAAGAAAATTATATTTTGCTTTACACACTTTTCACATTTCAGGATTGTACAGTGGCTGTAATAACCTCATCAACTATTAATAGTGTGCCATTGACTCGGGTTTATGTTATAAATCATTCGGGTGGGCGTGTCTCCCTTAAAAAGTATGGGACGATATTTGATACTTCGACGCTTGGTAAGTGTGCCCGTACTTGGACGTCACAGGTTCAATTTCCAGTCTAAATTGTATAATAATGTAACTTTTATTGCATTAAACATTTCATAGTGTACATTTTTATTTTATTTATTTTTTTAAAGTTTTTTTAGTTTTTTTTCTTTTGCACATATTTTGCAAGAATGCTTTGCATGCAAACCAATGTTCCAGGTCTGAATCAATTGTTAATGTTAATTTTCAATCAAAATTAACAATTTACATTACTTAATTACCATTTATAAATTTAAATCCCCGTATTTGCCCCAGTGGGAGAGTCATGCCGAAGCATATTATGCTGACGCACAAATAGGCCCGGTTCGTGCTAAGTCATACCAGGGCTTCACATAATACTTGGCGTGATTGAGTGATTGAAGATATCGAAGGCCCTTAAATGTTGCGTTTAAGCGGCGTAAAAAGCCGGCCACACAACCAATGTGCCGATTGTGGCGCAGTTGTTCATGTGCGGCGGTGTTCTCTTACCATATAGAAGACCCACCTATTCCGTTGTCTGCTATACTATAAAAAAAATCAATTCGGATGAACCGGCCCAATTAGTGCGTCCGCATATGCTTCAGCATGGCTTTCCCACGGGTGTGACAGTGTTACGCCATTCACTTGGCTACTAACAAGCCCTTCCAGAGATCGAATACATTATAAATTAAATTATAATTTATAATTTTCGGGACCGGGATTCGAACCTCATACCTCTCGTTTCGTGGTAGACCTATTAAACCTCTAAGGCTCTCAAAAGTGAATAACTTTACTGTTTGTTGTTCCTTAATATATAAAAAAAATTAATTAAAAATATGTTTTTCGATTGCAGACTCCGAAGACTCATACAATGGTAGTTGGGATAGAAGTGATGATTGTGATGAATACAACGATATCTCCTTTATTATAAAAGGTAATAATCATTCTCATACCTGACCTGTAGCCCGTGGACCGCTGGGGGTCCGCGATTATATGTGTAAGGGTCCACGGAGATATCTCTGGACCATACTTAAATGCGTGGGGACCTTCGAGAAAATAGCGTGGTTTCCTTCAAGACCGGCAACGCACCTGCGGCTCTGAAAGGGCTGGGGGTGTTCATGGACGGAGGACCGCTTGCCCTAGGCGAGTCTTCTGCTCGTGCGCCACCGCGTGTAAAAATATCGATATTTCGAATGTCAAGGGAAATACTATAAAATTATTTTAGTATTTCTATTACATTTAATGAGAAATTCGACTGAACTACGTTTGAGCTAACGAGATTCCACCGTAGTAGCCAAAATAAATACCTAATCGGATTTTTATGCTGTTTATTTTATTAAGGGGTCCGTGAAAATTGACCTTGAATCCCAAGGGGTCCGTGACCTAAATGATGATGTAGAGTTATGCCAGAATAACAGTCTTTAAGTGAACTTCTATTACCAATTACTTTTTTTATGGTGTCAGATGGTTTATACTGTTTTTTTTTTGAAAATTCCTTTTGAAGACACTTGAAAATTATCGCAATTATTCCAGAACGATCTCTAAACAGCATAGAGGTTCCACCTGCGCAGATATACTCAACGCGCCTGTCTTGTGGTATGACAGCGTACTGCATACTATGGCGGAGCGGAAAGCCCGGTCCCCGTCCCACGGTCCTACACGTGTATGGGGGACCAGAGGTCCAGACTGTCACCAATAGCTTTAAGGTCAGTGCTTGTAGTATTTACATGTGGGCGAGCCACGCTGAAGGATGCTCATAGAATATATTCATGGGGCCGTCACGTGTTTTTTTTATATAGCACTTTTTGACGCCTCTTCTCCTTTGGTGATATGTAGTGAGATTTAAGACTGCCACCCATCTCCCATCCAATATTATTAAATTATTAAAATCGTGAAGTCGATCGCGCGTATTAAAATCCTGAAGTCTTATTAATATATATAGTATCCATATAAAATTACAATGTGTTTGACAAAAACATAAATACGACATACAAGAGATTATATCTTACAAGAGACTCCGCCCCTTGTGATATTTCGTGGGGGGAGGGGATGGGGTTTGACAAAACCCCATCCCCTCCCCCCTTTAAAGCCTTACCTCATCAATCGTCGGCCATTTGTTACGTCTTTGTTTCGTTGAGTGAGTGAGGATATCGATGGCCCTTGAAAAGTTTTCTACGGCAATACGTAAAAAGCCGGCAACACAGCACAGCGCGCACTTGAACCGTGTCCTGTTATAACAGTCCCTACTTGGGGTCTGCTCATACGCAGTAACTTTTTTGAGAGCCGACAATTGATGCCAGGAAACGCCGGTCGAAACTCACTGTGATTAAAGACTACGGAGTTAGTCGGAATCATTGGTACCGTACCCACCGGATCCATATCCGAGCTCTCATGGCGCAAATGGTCTGGTGCGTCATGACCCCTGCAGTTGCTGGTTCGCACGTCTTCCCGTCACCCGCTTAAAAAATATTTTTTCACAGGGTATACGTCAGTTGCGTATGCATATGCTGGCTTCGCGGGGTTTCACGGTCGTCTCAATAGATTCGAGAGGGTCCAAACATAGAGGTCGGGCGTGGGAGGCGGTGATCAAAGGGAAGATGGGCCAGGTGGAGTTGGATGATCAGGTGAGCGGTTCTTGTTAAAACGCCCGTTGACTCGTGTGAGTCGTGCTGAAATATATGCTGACGCACAAATTGGGCCGGCTCGTCCGAAGTAATACCACGGGCTCATAGAATACTCAGCGTGAAACGGTACTTGTACTGTGTTTCGCAGAGTGAGTGAGGATATCGGAGGCCTTTAATAATGACGCTTTAGTGGCGTAAAAAGACGGTGACACAACCAATCCGCGGATTATGGCGCGGTTGGTGCTGGGCGGCGTTGTTCTCTTACCATATAGGAGACCCACCAGCTCCGTTGTCCGCTATACTATAAAAAACGCATGTATAGTATTTAGAAAGACTGACAAACGGGTGGTGTTTTACAACGGCAACAAAATTGTGGCCGTGGAGGGACTGGGCGGTAGACCGCTTATCCTAAGTAAGCCTCCTGATCTTTTTCCACCGTTTTCAAAAATAAATATATTTATATATATATATTTATTAGGGTCGCGCGTAGCTGAAAAGGCATGAAAGCAATTGAACACTAATCATAATTAATATATTTTTCCTTTTACAATAATTATTTTTTTCTAGATATTTTTTTTAGAAATAGCAATTTTTGGTGATGTTTTAAGTAAATTGTGAAAAATGTCTCTACTGGTTCGCAGCCGCGGAGTCGTATCAAATGATAGTGCCTATATGAACTATTTTTCACATTAAGATATATTTTTCACGATTTACTTAAAACTTTGCCTTTTCAAGTCATGCCTTCTTTGGGACCGAATGTTATTTATTATTGATACAGCCATAGTTGAAATTTTATTTTGTTCGGTTTTATTACTTATTATCAAAAATTGCGATCCTTCAGAAATATTTATATTTTTGATGTTTTTTCCAGGTGGAGGTGCTTCAGTGGCTCGCGAAAGAAACTGGCTGTATCGATATGGAAAGAGTTGCAATTCACGGATGGAGTTATGGTATGTACATTTTTGAATGTTACACCTACATTTTTATGTTTTTCTCTTTTGAAAATGTAGAATACATACTTGAATGAAAACACAAATAAATTTTATATTATAATAAATTTCTCGAAAACATCGAGACCTTTGAGTGAGCTGCAATCTACGTTCTATTGGATACAGCCTTGTACCAGTGAAATTATCATATAACGCCATCTTGGAATCTGTTAGAATCATCGAACTAACAGTTTCATGGCTTATGTTTTTATCTTGTTAATAGAGATTTTGATGTGAAATTTAAACTTTATACATAGCAAAGAACTTACCGCATACAACGGAGCAGGTAGGTATTCATATAAATGAGAATCCCGCCGCCCATATACAACCGCGACGGTTGTGTTGCCGGTTTTTTACGACACTTTGCATTTTGAAGGGCCTCCGATGATCTCATTCAGCAAAACACAGTAGAGGCACCGTTTCAAATACATCTACTAAATCACGCTGCGTATTCTGCCTGGCCGTGGTATCACTTCAGAGAAGCCGGCCCAATTAGTGCATATGCTTCCGCATGGCTGTCTCACGGTTAAAATATTGATTTCAGGTGGTTACCTAGCTCTGCTGGGTTTAGCGACGCGTCCACATATATTCAAGGTGTGTATAGCGGGCGCTCCCGTAACCAGCTGGCGTTTGTACGACACAGCGTATACGGAGCGGTATATGGGTTCGCCGATTGAGCGACAAGGTGCATACAGTCGCGCCAGTGTCATACCGCACGCGCCTTTCTTCCCTGATGGGTGAGTATCAAACCAATCTCCGCATACTTTTAATTAGTTTTACCGTTACAAATATATACAACGCTGCATGTCTGGAAAGAATGTAAATCAAGATATTCATTATTATTCCGCTTGTTTACGATCAGTAATAGGAAGAATGTTAATGAGGTTATGCTGTTCTGGGAATAGTTGGCATAGAGCCTTCTGCTCGCCTCTGCTATTTTCTAAATAAAAAATTCTATGTGTGTTTCTCCATATTGAAGTTTAGTTTGTCTATGTACAGCGAAGGGCGGCTACTCATCTTCCACGGGCTGTCGGATGAAAATGTCCACTTCTGTCATACGGCCGCGTTGCTGTCGGAGCTGATCCGGCTCGGGAAGCCGCATAGAGTTCAGGTACTGCATGATACTAAATAGCTATCATTAATCATGTTTTTTATAGCACTTTTTGACCCCCTTCCCCTTTGGTGATATGAAGTAAGATTTAAGACTGTCGCTCCCCCTCCATCAATCATTGTATTTTTCGTATCAATCAAATACGTACACGTACGTTCACGTACAAATCAATATCAATGTATTTTTAGTACCTAGAAAAGGATCTTAAAATTTTATGAATATTGTCTGTAAATAATAAATTAATGCAACGCACCTGCGGCTTTGCAAGTCTGGGGGTGTCCTTGGGCGGAGAACCGCCTGACCTGGGTGAGCCTCCTGCTCGTTTGCCATCAATTAAATAAAAAAATACAGGTAAAGTCTTATTTTTCGTTTAGAAGTCGCGCATATTAAAATCACGAATTTTTATTAATACATATAGAGTACCTATTTAAAATTATGTGTTTGACAAAAGAATAAATGCAGCGAGAGCTTCGTAGCTTAATGGTTTTAAAAAGAGCCTCGTAGCTTAATGGTTTTAAAAGTATACCATGAAGCGACAGATCGGGTTCGAATCCCAGTCTGGAGTCTCTGGAAGGGCTTGACAGTGGCCGGGCGAGTGTTTTAATAGTGTCGCACCCGATAGAGCCATGCTTAAGGATCGTCCGAAGTGATACCACGCGCTAACAGAATACTCAGCGTGAAACTGTGTTTCGCAGAATGAGTGAGGATATCGGAGACCCTTAAAATTCCGCTAGTGTCGTGAAAAGCCGGCAACACGAACGCGAAGTGTGGCGGGGTTGTCTATTGGCGGATTCCCTAACCATATAGGAGTCCCACCTGCTTCGTTGTCAGCTATACCATTGATATAAATATATTGTATGTCTCCAGGTTTATCCCGGCGAGCGACACTCCCTCCGGACAATGCACGCGGCCAAGCACTACGAGGCGACATTGCTACATTTTCTACACGAAAACCTTTGAATTGTATAAATATAAACTGTTATTCAATCTTTGTTTTTTATTTTCTATCATTCTTGCCGCTTAAGTGGCGTAAAAAGCCGGCAACACAACCATTGTGATGCTACAAAACCGCTGTTTACAGATGTACCTGAAATTTATGCTCTGTGAAATATCAAATAAACTAAACTGTCTAGTAGAAAGTATACACACTCATTCATTTATTACAAAAGAATATTTTGCGAGTAAAATTCTGCAGTCCTTCGGTATGCAAGTTGCTTTAACAGAATAAAAAGATTCTAAAAAAGAGAACAGACAAATTTTGAAGAAATTGTCAGCGATGCCATAGAAATTGCCGGAAAATTAGACGTCGAGGCTGAATTTGAAACTTCCAGACTCCTAAGACGTCGGAAAACTCGAACACGAAGACAACACTAAATGATCCGAAAACCACTTAAAATTTATGTTTATTTATTTATTAGACCTAGCGTTTTCTGTAGATAAAAGATTTAATTTTTTGAATGATCACAATGTCGAGTTTAATTTTTTATTTAATTTAAGTGATGAGCGCGATCAGACTATTAAGAAGTGGCTGGCATCGTTTACAGGAGAAACTGTCAGCATATGATTTATGTGAAGAAATTATGTCATGTCAGCCATTTTTCAAAGAAATCTATAATGATGTGGTAAAAATTCTTAAATTTATATATTTAAATAATTTGACGGCTGTATTCCCTAACATTACCATAGCATTATAAATTATGCTAACTATGCCAGTTACAGTAGCCAGCGCGGAAAGGTCCTGTTCTAAATTAAATCTTAAGTTACCTATGAGTCAGGAAAGATGAACAAATTTAGCAACAATATACATACATATATATATATATATATATATACATAGCAGCGCTCTTCCGAGTACAGCAGATGTTCTGCGATCACCAACCCGCCTGCCAAGCGTGGCGATTAAGGCAAAACACCCTCCTCTTGGGAGAGGCCGTCTTTATAAGGTCGTCTGTCTACCTTGTGGGTGGACGTCCCACGCTGCGTTTGCCGGTCCGTCTCCACTCTAACACTTCTCGGCCCCTACAGCGATGTGGCCTGCCCACTGCTACTTCAGCTTGCTAATTTGTCGGGCTATGTCGGTAACTTTAGTTCGTCTATGGATCTCCTCATTTCTGATTCGATCACGTAGCGAAACTCCGAGCATAGCCCTTTCCAGATCGCTGAGCGACTATACACTAGTACTAGGTCTAGTAGTAGTAGTAGTAAAAAAGTCAGCTTCTTTGTTATTAATAAAGTATGAACAAATTCAGTTCGGAGTTTTTTTGCGACAGGCTTGAACGTGTTCCGCGTAGAATTGTTTTTACGTATGCAGTGCATTTTAACTATAATCTCTAATAATGTCGTCTAAACGAATGTATGAAAAATAGATTCTAATGAAGAACGCGTTTCTGCTACAAAGCGGGAAATAAATATGGTATGCTACGAGGAAATCTGGCGTGAGAAGAAGAGAAACTTAACTCGTCAAGCAATATTGTTAGAATATATGAAGCCTTCGACGTAATATAACTTCGGTTTAGGTTACTTTATTCATAACTTTATTAAACATTTTTCTTCTAAATTATTGCTTTCTTGAAACTCTGATCCCGATTAAACATACTTTATATGTCTTTATATGCAAAATTGAATTTATTTTGATCACAATTAAAAATTTATATATCGTTAAAAAAGAGCTTCACAGATTCCGCGCACGTGAAACTAAGGTTTTTTTTAAATTGATTAATTATTTGTTATCCGTATATATTTTTTAGCTTTTAATGTAAAAATAATAGTAATTTATGTAAGAATTATAGGAGTTTTTTTATTTATTAATTAGTTTAAAGTAATATAGTAAATTTATTCTAAAATTATGGCATCATTAAATTATTTTTGTTCCATCCTTGGGAAATCTGTTATTTTTCTGCACCGATTTCCAATATTTTAACACTACATATGACTCACTTAGAATTTTTTATATTATCGATGGCAAACGAGCAGGAGGCTCACCCAGAGACCATATACACCCCCAGCCTTTTCAAAGCGGGTGCGTTGCCGGCCTTTAAGGTGTACATTCTTTTCTTGAAGGTTCCTAAGCCATATTAATTTGAATTTAAATTCAATCAGCCGGGAATATTGATTCTAAGACATGATATAATCGCATATAGTCGCAGATGCGCTGCTGGTCTTTTGTCTTTTATAATGTCCAATTGAAAATTTCACGCTCAAAATTTACCTGTATCATAAAATATATGAGGAACTGGTTGTTGGCTTACCTTGAATTCACTCAGTTGATTACGTTCTATCTGAGAGCGGACGTCTTTACGCTGTGAATATCTTGAATTAATATTAATATTTTGAATTAATATTAATGTTTTGAATTAATTTTTTATTTTAGTCTATACTCCTTATTGGTTAAAAGTGTTGCGTAGGAATTTATGAGATTTTCTGACGAGTAGACGAGTTTTAATCTCAGCATCTTCAATTAAGGAAAATATAGAGGTAAAAGATTTATTTATTATGACTTAAATGTATAAATGTCTATAAAGAATTTTTGATAAATTATTTAACACTACAGCTGTAATTATTGATTCAATTTTAATTCGGGTTTTTTTATAGTATAGCCGACAACGGAGCAGAACTCGTATGTGGTAAGAGAACAACGCCGCCGATGGACAACCGCGCTTTGGATGTGTTGCCGGTGTTTTGCGCCTCTTAAGCGTCATTTTTACGGCCTCCGATATTCTCACTCAATCTGCGAAACACAGTACAAGTGCCGTTTCACGCTGAGTAGTCTGTGAGCCCGATATCACTTAGGACGTGCAGGCTCAATTAGTGCGTCAGCATGGCTCTGCCTGGTGCGACAGTATTAAGACTCTCGCTCGGCCGCTGTCAAACCCTTCCAGAGACCGAATAAATTAAAATATAACTGTCCGGACCGGGATTCGAACCCGATACCTCTCGCTTCATGGTAAACTTTTAGAACATTTAAGCTGCGAGGTTCTCAATATAGATTTAAATCTTTTTAATTGCATTTTAGTTATAAAATGATCAACTGTAGCCGACTCCAAATAGTAAAATATTACAGTCCATGAAAAACCGAGCCACAATCTGTTGTGTAGCCGGCTTTTTGACCCGCTTAAACAATATAACTTAGTGGCTCAGAACTTTACTGATCTAGCGAAACAGTTAACGCTAATATTTTGTCGTGTTTATGTGGCAGAATGCTCACTTGCTTCGGGCGGGGTTGGTTCGAATCCCGGCCGATGCAAACTACTTTAAAATTTCACGTATTTTGTTTTCTTAATCAGTATTATTGAGAAAAATACTTTTGGTAAAACACGCAAAAGTAAAACAGGTCCCATTTAGGTAGAGCTCCTTTCCCAAGGTCATGACAATGTTAAGACATTCCTCGGGTCACAGTCAAGCCCTCCCAAAGTGTACCAAGGTGAATTTGAACCTGGTACCGCTCCAAAACATCCCAAAAAAGGCATCAACATGGCTCTCCCACTGGCACGACACTGTCAAGCCCTTCCAAATACTGAATTTATATAGAAACTAGTGGACCCGGCAGATGTAGTCTTACCGGGTCCACTTATGAATACAGAGTAATCTATGAGACCGCTCAAGACAAAAAAAGATACATTATTTGAACGCACCTACGGCCAAAGGATTGACCATGGGCAAAAGACTGATTAGCCTATGTGAGCCTTCTGCTCGTTTGCCACAATTTCCATAAAAAACACTAAAACCATGATCCTCCATTTTTGTATTTGGATAAAGCCTGCCTTTTTCTGGTCCTATTATATATAGTGCGAGAGCCCGTAGGAGAGCCATGCTGACGCATATGTTGACGCACTAATTGGGGTGACTCGTCCGAAGTGATATCACGGACTTACAGAATACTCAACATGAAACGGTACTTGTACTGTGTTTCGTAGAGTGAGTGAGTATATCGAAGGCCATTGAAAATGCCGCTTAAGCGGTGTATAAAGCCGGCCACACCCAATGCGCGGACTGTGGCGCGGTTGTCCATGGGCGGCGGAGTTCTCTTCCCATATAGGAGACCCACCTGCTCTGTTGTACGCTTTTATTACAAATTGACATCACGCCAGCTTCCAAGACATCAGCCAAGGCTTAGTGTATGTGGCATTGGCTTAAGAGTTCGCAATATTTACCAACTTCTGATAAAAAGGTGAAATATATTTGATAACCTTATGTTCATTTTAAAAGAGAAACGGTTTTCATATTTATGTCGCAGTCATCTGGTTGGATCCGCCATTTGATCGAATGACTAGCGCGTTCATTGAATGACTTGGCCGAACGTT
>DWCF01003641.1:0-18940 GCA_018230265.1 Delias oraia
TTGGGCCGGCTCGTCCGAAGTGATACCACGGGCTCACAGAATACTCAACGTGAAATGATAGTTGTACTTGAAACGGTTTATTGTATTTCGCTGAGTGAGTGACGATATTGGCCCTTAAAAGTGACGTAAGAAGCCGCCAACATAACCAATTCGCGGGCTGTGGCACGGTTGCCCATGGGTGTTCTGCTACCACAATGAAGACTCACGTAATCCGTTTCCGCTATACCATAAAAAACACAAAACTTTGAAGCAGTTTTTATAAAATATTATAAAATATGACGCGCTTATTACAATGACGTCAAAACTCCCAAAAGAGTTAAATATTACGTATAACAGTGATAAGACTACCTTTGGTGTTATCTCTATATTATACTAGTCTTATGTTATAAAGTTGGCTCACTGTTTTAAATTATATTTTTATTTGTTTATTCATTGTCGTGATAATGTAAATATCATAATACCGATTTTGCCGAATTTGTGACTACTAACCACAGACGCCTAAAAAATAAAAACAAATTGAAGACAGACTTTGTGACATTATTTTTTATTTTACAGCCATCCTACGCAATGTCAAGTCCAAATATGTGGATGACATTATTTAAGCCCGGTGATCGCGAACAATGTGATTTTACATCGTTTGAACTAATCCTTTCAGGAGGCAGTGCAATGCCTCCAGGATTACCACAGGAAATTGAGGTATTAAAGATACCTATAAGAGATATATATTATGAAATTGTTCTTCAAAAAAACGTAGTCTATATTTAAGGCACAATTAAGTAATACTATAAGTTTTTCAGCGCCGATTTATTTGTAAATTCCTGTTTTTCAATGTTATAGTAGTTTATTTGCTCTTTTAGCTTGTTTTCGGATCCTACTGTATAAATAGTTGTAATAATATAATTGCAAATAATATTATTTATCAATAGTATTAATAATTATTATATTATTTATTACTTACAAACTATCTTTACTTCCCGCGACAGCTATGTCTACACTTATTTAAATATTATGCAATGCAAAAAAAATATTGCTATTTTTGGACACTCTAAAAATCATTTCTTTATTACTTATTAAAAAACGTTTTCCATTGATTTTCGAAGTGTTCAGAAGAATTCGAGGCAATTATGAAACACAAATTGTGAAAGATAAAAAAACATTAAGTTTATTGTTTACAGAAAGCCACGCCTCATACATTCGTAATGAATATATTTGGAATGAGTGAATTGTCTGGATTGGGTCTTTTGCCTGACGTAACAGTACCGAAAGCAGTAGGACGCCCATTACCCATTCTTAAAAGCAAGGTAAGCCTAGTTTAACATGTTATTGACTGACTTCGCCCCACAATAGCCCATGCCGAGTCTCACAGGAATCGGAAAACCTTAACTTCTCGAAAATCCGTAACAAGAAAAACATTATTACGTATTATTATGGTATTAAAGTTATTGCTTAATAAGTTTTCAGTTTTATATATATGAAAGTTAACGCAATCATTTTTTTATTTCTATTAACTAAAGTTTCTTTATAACACGCCCGAACCAAAGAAGAGACAAAAAACTCTGCGGCTGTGTTGTGTTCAAAAAAATCACTTTTTATAGTTGTTTCTCTTTTATTTTTTTTAAGGTGTAGCGGATAACGGAGCAGGTAGGTCTTCTTTATGTGAAGAGAACACCACCGCCCCTGGACAACCGCACCACAGGCAACGCATTGGTTATGTTGCCATAATTTTTACGCCACCGATATCCTCACACACTTAGCGAAACACAGTAGAAGCACTGTTTCAAGTACAGCTACCATAGTATTCTGTGAGCCCGTGGTATCACTTCAGACGAGCAGGCACAATAAGTGCGTCAGCATATGCTTCAACAAGACTCTCCCACGGGTGCGACGTTATTAAACCCGCCCTCTGTCAAGCCGTTCCAGAGAACGAATAATTTATGAATTAAATTATAATTTATAATTGTCCTGCACCGGGATTCGAACCCGATACCTCTCGCTTCATGGTAGACTTATTAAACAACTTAGCTACGAGGCTCTCAAAATATATTTTAAATATTTTGATTACTTTTTAGCTCGTAAATCCGGAGAATCTAGAAGAAATTACTGGACCTAACGTCGCAGGTGAACTGTGGTTTAAGGGGCCGTCTGTTTTTAAGGCAAGTATTTTATTTTACGGTCGAACGTATTTTTTAAAAGATCTTCAGGACATAATATATTTGTGTATGTGTGTTGGCTGTCAAATCCAATCACGTTGCAGTGTTTTCTATCAATGAATTTGAGTTTTTTTATGTTATTTATTTTTTATTCTATATTAGACAACGGAGCAGGTGTAATGGTGTATATGGTAAAAGAACACCGCCGCCCATGAACTAACGTGCCACAATCCGCGCATTGGTTCGGTTGCCGGATTTTTACGCCACTCAAGCGGCACTTTTAAGGGCCTCCGATATCCTCAATCACTCTGTGAAACACAGTAGAAGTATCTTTTCACGCTAAGTATTCTGTGTGCCCGTGGTATCACTTCGGATGAGCCCGGATACTGTCAAGCCCGTCCAGAGACTGAATAAATTATAATTTTATAATTGTCACGACCGGGATTAAACCCAGTTTCGCTTCATGGTAGACTATTAAGCCACTGCTTATTACTTATATATATATAGCATATATCCAAATTAATTAATTATGGTTTCTAATATTACAGGGTTATTATAATAATGCGAAAGTCACAGCGGAAACAATAACTAAAGACGGATGGCTACGGAGTGGAGACTTAATGTACCGCGATAAAAATTACCTTTTCTACTTTGTTGACAGACTCAAATCGTTGCTCAAATACAGGAATTATCAAGTAAGTTTATTTTATTTACAAAAAGATTTCTATTATTACGTTTAACCACTTCTTGCGATGTCAAATATTTGTATTTCATTTAATATCAAGACTTTTTGTTATTATAAAACAAGTGATTCTCTCTGATTGGATATTAGAAGATAGATAACTTACAGCATTATTTCCAAACAATATTTGTTGAACTTCTTTATGGAAAATATTTGTTTTTAACGTTATAGGTTAGTATTTATTTATAATCTTAAACTAATATCTTAATGATTGTCATTGCAAAGCACACAGGCTTACAGAATACCCAACGTGATATGGTATGTAGTTATACTTGAAACGGTAGTTCTACTTTTCGTTGTGCTCTGTTGTGTTTGAGTTTGAGATTCCGTTTCGCCTTTAAAATGCCGCTTAAGTGGCGTGAAAAGCCGGCAACACCACCAATACGTGGACTGTGGCCCGGTCCATGGACGGCGGTAACCCTCCCCTCTTTAGCTCGGCCGCGGGTGCGTTGTCAGCTTACAGTATACGCTCTTTTGTGAAGATCTCCCAAGTCACACTGGTTTTGATATATTCTAGACAGCTGATTTTACAATTTTAATCATATTATATATAAGCAATCGACGCGGCAAATGTTGTCTTCCCGGTGTGTGATCTAGCACGTCCAATAATAAACGATCAGCGATCCCTGAACCAGTTAAACACAAAATGTGATAGTCGGATGTTTGCTTTGCCTTCCCGGATCGTCTCCACTAATATATGAACTTTATGGTATAGCTTAAATAGCTTAAATTAAAGTTTAAATAGCTTTTAAGTCTTATTACATATAAACTATTATTACGAATAGTTTGTTGTTTGTGTTTGTGTTGTTAATTGTTTGTGTGAAAAGTGTGTTTAGGAAAGTGTTATTTTCAAGCAATTTTTAATGATATTCTCTACCTAATAAATATCTTTATATGTACATCGAAAAATATTCGATAAATAATAATTATGAAAATATTTTTTTTATATAGTATAGCTGACAACAGAGCAGGTGGTATCCTATATGGTAAGAGAACACCGCCGCTAATGTACAACCGCGCCACAGTCTGCGCATTGGTTGTGTTGCCGGCTTTTTACGTCACTTAAGCGGCAGTTTTAAAGGTTTCCGATATCCTCATTCATTCTGGGAAACACGGTAAAGGCACCGTTTCAAGTACATATATTTCACGCTGAGTATTCTGTGAGCCCGTGGTATCACTTCGGACGATCCGTCCACTTTATTGCGTCTGCATATAACACAGAATCGTCTTGCTAGGTATTTTTTTTGTAATTTTTACATCTTGTTTTACATTATTGGCGTTTAGTAAGGATCCCTCATTTCTTTTAAATATGATATAGCCTTCCTCATTACATGAACTATCCTCTAAAAGAGTTTTTCAAGTCAGACCAGCATTGGCTCCTTTTATCAGCGCATCCAAACTCTACAGCTTCATAGCATTAGTATAGATCAATCCATAACTTAAACTTATCGTTTCCGAACAGATATCTCCTGTAGAAATCGAAGCTCTAATCGGCAACCATCCTGGTGTTTTCGAAGTGGGTGTGACGGGTATATCACACCCAGAACACGGAGATCTGCCTGTAGCCTGTATCGTAAGACAGACCGGGCATAGTGTGACCGCTCAGGAGATAAAAGATTTAGTTAAGGGTAAGTACCTATTTATAGCCTCCGACAGATATTCATGGAGGTCCAAGTGGGAGATCTGTGCCCAAAAGTGGACGTCTTAAGGCTGAATCGATGATGATGATGAAGTACCTATCATCTTGTCATCCTTTTATACTTGATTTTGAAACTGTGCTTTTAAAAAAAAATTCTTCGATTTGTTACGCAGCCAAGACTAACTTATTTGTTAAGAATGGACCAGCGATCCCCAATGTATTAAATTATAAATTGTTATTCGGACCGGGAATCGTATCCGATGTCTCTCGCTTTTTACAAACCGTTTAGCTACGAGCCACTACATACAATATTGAAGCTAATATAAAAAAATATACCATACATTTGTTTTTTTTTTCAGTTTCATATATAAATCTCACTATAGATATTTAAATATCAATTAATTATTGAGTAATAATGAGGAATAATTACTATTCATGATAAAACAATGTATTTTGTTAAATAAACAAATTACCTTGTTACTTTTGTCAGATCACGTCTGCATTTATCACTTTAAGTTCTGTATTTATTATAATTTAGCCACACAGCATAACCATGGAACTATCGGTTCCAAGATTATAAAATCCATGCACCCGTGGGAGAGCCATGCTGAAGCATACGCGGACGCAGACTTTGGGCCGGCTCGTCCGAAGTGATACCATAGACTCACATAATACTCAGGGTGAAACGGTACTTGTACTGTATTTTGCCGAGTGAGTGAGGATTTCGGAGAGCCTTAATAGTGCAGCTTAAGCGGCGTAAAATGCCGACAACACAACCAATGCGCAGACTGTGGCGCGGTTGTTCATGAGCGGCGGTGGTGTCTTACCATATACGAGACCTACTTCTCCGTTGTCCGCTATAGAAAAAAAATGATAATCAATATTTACTACTTGATACCAACTACGAGCTGTTTTAATATCTTATTTAAATTTCAGATAATTTGGCAGATTCAAAACAGCTCAGGGGTGGAGTTATATTTCTAAAACAACTACCTTTGACGGCTTCTTCGAAAATTGATAGGAAAAAACTGAAAGATCTAGCGAAAACCATAGAAAAGGAATAATAATAGTCTAAAACGCAGATTACATAAGTTTAACAAAGATTATAAAACAAATTTGGAAAATCAATTTATTGTAAAAATATAATTTATTTGTATAAAACATAGTTAAATCATATTTGTAGTAGGAATATTAAAATTTTATATATTAAAACAAGGCTTATCATTAAAGGGAGCACAAAAGTTCTTAATATTAAATATGCATGCTCTAAAGACCTATATTTTCGTAAGGCTGTACATACAAAGGCTTTTTAAAGACAGAATTATTATAAGATAGTACTTTAAATAAAAAATATACTGCTTAAGCGGCGTGAAAAGCCGACAACACAACCATAGAACGGACCGAGGCGCGGTGGTCCACGTCTGTGTTGGTTACTTTTTTATGAACACAGTGTTAAACGAGCAGGGTAGCTTCTAACTTTATCCGTAGGAGAGTCAAGTTGAAACATGCTGACGCACTAACTGGGCTGGCTCGTCCGAAGTGATTGAAGTCCGAAGTACTTGTACTTTGTTTCGCAGAGTGACTGAGTATATCGGAGGCCGCTTTAGCGACGTAAATAGCCGGTAACACAACCAATGCGCAGACTGTGGCGCGGTTGTGTTAGTGTCCGGTCTTTAATTAAGTTCTTATAAACAAATATCATAATTGTAATTGAACAATTTTTCGTTTTAAATAACAAAGTAGTCAGACTATCAGCCCAGTATATGTTTTCAAACATTTGATAGACGCACCCACTTTTAGAGAATTATAAACTGAGTCTATGAGGATTAATAGAGAATCAAGTGGATTTTATGCACTATTTAAAATATTTTGAATCTTTTTCTTTTGGGGTACTTTTGAACGACACCCCAATTTGCTCCTCCAGCTGAACCAGCTGCATATAGACCGCTATTATAATATATAATAGCTACTTAAAGAATGCATTATTTACAATCGCTTCAATGTAACATTAATTACTTTTTTGCATTAAAGTGATTACACCACCTTAGGAAATGACATGAAACTACGTATGATTTCTATAATAGCACAAATTACAGCTTATATGCGTCACAACTGTTTGAACCTTGTAATATTAGACATCAATTCAATTCTTTGCTTGTGATGAGCTGTAATAAGAATGAATTATGTTATGTATGAATGTATTATAATTTACTAACTAAAAGTCATTTTGTTGTGTTTTTTTCAAGTCTAAGGCTGTATGTAGTTTATTTAACATCGATCGCAGTCAAAAGCGATATATTATATATATATATTTTTAATTCAATTCGTTTCAGTAGATTTTATTTTATTGTTACCAAACAAATACAATAGTGTAATAAAAGAAAATAATTATTGAATTTATTTTTGTAATATTTATTTGTTTTATTTATTAAATACTTATTATTTGGTATACTTTAATAATATGGCATCAAAACTCTCAAATGATTTGGTACATTGGTTTATGAGTGAATTAACATCTCGTATAGTGGCTCAATCGAAGAATCCCAATGACAGATATCATCTCGGCAAGATAATATTACAAAGTTTGAGAGATTATCCAGACGCCATCATGCAAGTAAGTTTTATTTTTTTTAAGGTATAGTGGCCAACGGAGTACAGGCAGGTCTCCTCAACGGTAACAGATCATTGGGGAACACGGACAATCATGCTAATCCACGCTTTGTGTTGCCGGCTTTTTACGGAATAATATCAAAGACTTCCGATATGCTCACTCACTTTGTGAATTGCACGAGTACTATTTCAGCGTGATATTCTGTGAGGTTGTGGTATCACTTACGACGAGCCGGCCCAATAAGTGCGCCAGAATATGCTTCAGCGGGGCTTTACCATAGCCTATAGCATTTTACGATCAAGCCCTTCGAAAAACCGAATAAATTATATTGTTTTTTATTCGAACCGGGGATCCAACCCGGTACATCTCGCTTTTCGGTAGGTTTATAGGACCACTTAGCTGCGAGGCTCTAAAAATACTACCTTTAATTCCATTGCAAGATATTGAAAGAGTAGAGACTCAAATCGCCTTAAACAAATGGATGGGTATTAAAAACTGTTCTCACGGGACCCGAGTTGTTACCAGCACTGAAATATAATATTTAGTTAATAATTTAATACTATTAATATTATATTAACTATACTTGCGTTATGATTTATTACATGAAATAAAAATAAAATACCTTATAGACTAGGAATTTACAATAAATTTTGAACATCATTGACTCTACTACCGGTTCACAGCCTACCCGTATCTGAGAAGAACCGGTGAAACAAACTCAGCGGAATATTTTAGGCAATTTATTATGTGTTAAAAGATTTTCTGAAAAGGCCTAGAGCATTCGCCTTATTCTGAAGGCGTGTCGTCATCAATAAAGATTCATATTCTATAATAGCCTCGTAGCTTAATGGTTTAAAAATGAAGTGAAGCGAGAGGTATCCGGTTCGAATCCCAGTCCGGACGGTTATAATTTAATTTATATTTTTTTCGGTCTCCGGAAGGGTTTTGACAGTGGCCGGGTGAATGTCTTTATATTGTCGCACCCGTGCGAGAGCAATTTTGAATCATATGCGGACGCATTTCTCTTAGAATACACATATTCATTATATATACACATTATATATTGTAAAGAACATCAAAATATTATTGTGAAATAGAGGTAATTCTACCTACATTTTCAATTAGTAAATATTGAAGGCCATCGACGTTATTTTTATTGTTGAATGTTATCATATTAGTTACTTACAAAAAAATAGTACACTTTTTACAAAACACAATAATAATTGTGGCGCACATGGTGGCGCACAGGCTCAGCGTGAAACGGTGCTTGTACTGTGTTTCGCAGAGTGAGTGAGGATATCAGAGGCCCTTAAGAGTGCAGCTTAAGCGGCGTAAAAAGCTCCATACCATTTCGCGCTGATGCTCTATGAGCTCGTGGAATACCACGTATGTAATAACATATGATATAATATTACAACATGAGCATCGCTCTACCTCCAGAGGTATGGGCGTTTTACCCATGGGAGAACCATGCTGAAGCATATGCTGACGCACTAATTGGGCGGGCTCGTGAGAAGTGATACAACGGACTCTCAGAATACTCAGCGTGAAACGGTACTTGTACTGTGTTTCGCTGAGTGAGTGAGGATATCCATTTGAGCGGCGTAAAACCCGGCTACACAACTATTGCGCGAAGTATGGCGCGGTTGTTCAGGGGCGGCGGTGTTCTCTTACCATATAGGAGACCCAAGATCACCGGCGCCCAAAGATAACCGCGCCAGAGCTTTAGTTGTGTTGCTATTTACTCCGCTTGAGAGATATAACATCATAGACTTCCGAAATATTCAATAATTTTGCGAAACACAGTACAAGTACTGTTTCATCCTTAATTTACAGTACTGTTTCGAGCGGGTCCAAAGCGTGCTTCAGTATATGCTTCAGCATGGTTCTCTCACGCCGAAGACATATGCAAGCTGTGTTATGACACTCAGAAACCCACCAGGAAGCCCTTCAAAAATATTGAATAAATTATAGATCGAAACATAAATTGTTTTATTCACTTCTGGCTTCGAACACGGTACTCCCGATTTAATTGTAGTTTGCAAGACCGCTATGCCACAAGGCATTTTTTGTTTAACTGAAAAATTTAAATTGTTCACAATAATATTGTTTCAAATTTATTATTAAATGGTACACAATGGTTCATTATTAACATTTTATTTATGTTTCATAAGATAGATGGTGCCACAGGAGAAATGGAGACAAACGTTTCAGCTCTAAAGAGAATAATTCAATGCGCAATTGCTTTAAAGGAATATGGAATACAAATTGGTGATGTTATTGTCCTGATGGCTCCTAGCCATTTGGACTTAGCAATTCCATTTTACGCAGCTCTCTGTGTTGGGGCAATTGTGTCTGCGGTTGACAGAACTCTCAGCGTCAGTAAGTATTCCTTGATATTTATGTTTTCGTGTCTATAGGTTGACTGTAAGACCGTTTACCACAAATAGTTATCCAAAATTAAACACTAAAATTTAAAATGTGTGAATTGTCAAATTATATACAAGAATAAGTATTTCTAAAGATAAATTTATAATTTTCAATCACATTTTAAAATAATGACATGTTTTATATTTTATAATGATAAATATTGCTAGATGTAAATGCTCAGGTCTTTATTTTGTCAAGTCCACTGCTGGACATAGGCCTCCCCCAAAGACGCCCACCTTTTGCGATCTTGAGCTATCTGGACCCAGCGATTGCGCGCGAGCTTCGTGAGATCGTCTTCCCATCGTGTGGCGGGACTGTATTTTGGAAAAATTCAAATGATTTCGACATAAAATTCACGATAAATCACGTTGTAAAATAATACTTCAATTTTTAGACGAGTTAAGAGGGACATTTGAAATTTCCGAACCAAAAATTGTGTTTTGTCAAAGCGAAAAAGCTACAGATGTCCAACTAGCTCTCAACAATGTTGAACAAATTACAGAAATTATTACATTTGATAACGGTGACTACTTGCGATCTTTCCATGAGTTCGTTACGAAACATGAAGATCTACTAATTGAAGACTTTGAGTAAGATTTATTAAAATTTCACTATATTACAATACATATCACAACATATTTAGTCTAGATAGAGATTTGAGAGCCTCGTAGCTTAATGGTGTTAAAAGTGTACACTGAAGCGAGAGGTATCGCGCTAATACCGGTACGAACAATTATAATTAAATTTATGATTTATTCGCTCTCTGAAAGGGCTTGACAGTTGACTGCCGAGTGTCTTAATATTGTCGCGCCCGTGGGAGAGCCATGTTGGCTCTCCCGAAGCCGGCTCGTCCGAAGTGATACCACGGGCTCACAGAATAGTCATACAGAGTCTTGCAGGCTGAGTCTTGTTTTTGCTCAAGTCTTACACGGTCAGTCTTGGTCTTGCAAATATTAGGCGGTCAACACTCGTTACAAGTAATAAAACTGCTTACAGAGTCGCCGAATTAGATACTGAGAGCGCTGGCGCACTTCTCATAGCAACTAGTGGCACTACCGGATTGCCGAAATCAACAGTAACAACACACAAAAACTTCGCTGTCAGTCTACCCTATCTATGGTAATTAATTTAAATATGGCGTCATTGTTTTCTCCAAGATTTGCGCAACACGCTTAAGGTGCATTACATAGCTTCGTACTACGTAAACTCTAAAGAAAATTATTGAAATAGATGTTTTAAATAATATTTATATATTTTTATTTCCATAAAATATACTCTCCACTGATATGATTTACGTTAATGAGCCAAACTCTAGTGTGAATGAGTTATTTTTAATCGTTTTTTTATGTTATAGCTGATAAAGGAGCACTTGCTCCTTTATCTACGACCATATAGGAGATCTACTTAGATCTCCTATATGGTCAGAGACTAACGCCGCAGATGTACAACCTGTCCACAGTCCACGAATTGTTTTTGTTGCCAGCTTTTTACGCCACCTTAGCGGCTTTTTTTAGTTCTTACCAGTTTTGACGAATTCTTGACTTTGTGTGACTCTCATAATCTTTTATATGATTCTATGTTAATAAAGATATATTTGAATTTATTTGCCAACTACATTAATAATTATACAGTAATATTTCGTAGGTCCCGATCTACTACCTTTCCGAGCCCAACTCGTATGGCGTTAGTTGGTTCGCCGTTGCAATGGCTCACGGCCCTCATGAGTTTTCTTGGATCACCTATTTTTAAATTCATCCGACTTCAAAGTTCGTTACCGTTCACACAGGAACATGCGTTCTATCTTATTAATACTTATAAGGTAAGAAAACGGTTTTTTTTAATAACGTAGCTTTCTATTTGGTAAAAGCATTTTCTAATTCGATCACCAATACCTAAATGTTACCTTTTTGTAACATTAGTATCTAATTTATAAAATTCCCGAGTCACAGTGCTAGTTACCATACTCCTCCGAAACGTCTTTTGATTTTATTAAATTTTGTATGCATATTTAGTAGGTCTGAGAATCGATTACTATATATTTTTCATCCTCTTAAGTGATAAGCATGGTTTACACTATATTTTATTTTTTATTTATATTTTTTATCATAGAGCATGAAAAAATACATATATGTAACCCTAAATTCTACGTCACCCTCCTACCAACAACCCTTATTTGTCAATATGGAAATTAGCCTTTGATAATGTATGTGGAAAAACAACTTTTGCCAGGTTAGCTAGTAAATATATATCTCTTACAGCCTTCATATGCAATTTTGAGTCCAACATTTATGACAACCTTAATGCGTTCAGAACACCGCAATCAATGCGACTTCACGTGCTTCGATCTTCTACTGCTAGGTGGCAGTGCTGTCCCTCCAGAATTAGTAGAGGAAATTAAGGTATTAATTATTTAAAATATAATTTCTCTTGTATTAAAAATAATACAAAATAATAATGTATCTCTACATACAGATATAAATCAATTTGAAATTACCAACAATTATTGCATTTAGCGATGATGAAGCGTTTTTTTACACATTCTCGAATTCTGCTTTATTAATTCGATTTTTGTATAAATATTTTTATTATATAGCAAAAAAAACAGAGCAGACGGACTCTAAAACCACTGCCTATGGCCGCCATTATCCACGATTTGATTGTGTTGCCGGAAATTTATGCCGATTAAACAGCAAGCTAAACTTGGTGATCCTCCGATATCCTAACTTAATGCATAACAAGTACAATTTCATGCTGGTAATCTGACATGGTAATAACATGACATAAGCCCATTTTAACAATTCAGACGAGCTGGCCGAATCAATGCGTCAGATAAGCTTTATCCTGGATTTCCTATGGAGTAGACAGTGTTATGACACCCAAAAGAAGATGAAATACAATTTTTTAATTTAATTATTTTTCACCCGCGGGAGAGCACTAATTGGGCCGGCTCGTATGAAGTGATACCATGGGCTCACAGAATACCCAGCGTCAAACGGTACTTCTACAGTGTTTTGCTGAGTGAGTGCGGATATCGTAAGCCCTAAAAAATGAAGCTTAAGTGACGTAAAATGCCGGCAACACAAACAATCCGCAAAGATCCGCATGCTCCGTTGTCCGCTATACTATTAAAGATATTCTATTCAAACCAGCAATCGATCCCGGTACCATGACGTCACGGTAACTTGTAAGCACTCGGTTACGAGATTCTTAAAAAAATTTCCCTTGTTAAAGAAATCTAGAAAAATATTGTATCCATTAAAAATAATGAGAATCCCTGTAAAGCAATAATAAAAAATAAAGGAAGTAAATAGGATAATTCCTAAATATTAAAACGTATTTCAGAGTGTATCACCTAGGACAGAAGTGTTTAATATCTATGGCATGAGTGAGTTGTCCGGTATTTCCTTTCACAATGATAATCCACCGACAGGATCTAGCGGCAGACCAATGGGATGCTTCCAATACAGGGTATTCGCCTTCGTAACTAATGGAACAGACAATAATATTTAATTAATCATTAATTTAATAAAAGTTATTTACCTTTCAAACGAATGCATAAATATCTCTTATTTCTAATCCTACCTATAGACCCTAACTTACATGTAAAATGGGCGCATTTGCGAAGGAGTGCACAATATTTGGGTTAAGTAGCTGCAGTAGGTATAGTTCGCCATTATACAATTCAAAGTTTAATAGTTTCCTTTATTATTATAATAATAATAATTAATAATATAGCTGATAATGTATAATAGATAATAGAGCTGATGGCCGATGGGGCCGTAAAGTGTTAGAGTAGACCACGGATTGACAAGCGCAGCGTTGGCGTCCACCCACCTTATAAAGGTCGCCGGATGACGCTGGATCCAGGTCGTCTCCGACAGGTATGCATGGACGTCGGAAGGGGAAGCCTATGTCCAGCAGTGAACGTCTTCGGCTGAAATGTTGATGATGGTGATTATTATAATTGACACAGTTATTGTTTCTAGATAGTAAATGTCGATACCAAAGAAGATATCGTTGAGCCAAATATTCCGGGAGAACTTTGGCTTAAGGGCCCTACAATCTTCAAGGTAAGAATGTTAACAAAGAAACCTGAAGGATTTTAATAGTACATTTCAAAAATATATTTGGAATATTCACGAAAGAATTAGATTTTGGGTTTTTTTATCGCAACGGAGCTGGCAGGTCTCCTCTATGGTAAGAGATCAGCGCCACCCATGGGCAACCGCGCCACGATCCGTGCTTTTTGTTGTGTTGCCGGCTTATTACGCCACTAAAAGTTTAATTTCAAGAGTCACCGATATTCTCACTAACTCAGTGAAACAGTACAAATACTGTTTCACGCTGGTATTCTGTGAGGCCAGCATTTAGTGAACAAATAAAAACCGCGTCTTCATTTATATATAACTATTGTTTAGTCATCATTAATCCATTGACAGTTATAATTTAAAAATATGCCAATATTTACACGCAATGAGAGTAGTACTTTTGACATTTCTTTTGTTCTAGGAGTATTACAAAAATCCAGAAGCCACAGACGAAACGTTTGAGGAAGGAGGATGGTTCAAAACCGGGGATATCTTTTACAGAGATGAGAACTTCTATTATTATTTTTGCGAAAGAATTAAATTGCTATTAAAATACAAAAGTTACCAAGTAGGTATTATGCTATAAATCATTTTATTTGAATATTTATTATTTGTTTTAATTCATCAAAATCGTACATTCATCAGTCATACAAATTATATCTTTTGGTATCGGCAAAGTCTTCAAAAAGTTTTTAAAATCAACTTCAAATTTCACTAGTAATAGTAGGAATACTTTATGAATTGGTAAATTATATTTCAAATTAATATGCGAATATAGTATGTATTGCGGTGATTTCAAATTTACATACATAAATATATATTACATATTATAAAGAGGAAAAGTTTGTATGTTTGTGACGTTGTAAGAGCTAATCTCTATATTTACTGAACCGATCTTTGAAAAGTTCTTTACCAACAGAAAGCGACCTTAACATACACTATGCTGAAGCATATGCTGACGCACTTATTGGACCGAAGTGATACCACGGCCTCAAAGAATACTCAGCGTGAAACGGTACTTGTACTGTGTTTCGCAGAGTGAGTGAGGATATTGGAGGCCCTTAAAAATGCTGCTTAAGTTGCATAAAAAGCTGGCAAGACAACTATGACAGTTGGACTACAGCCCGGTTGGTAATGGGCCGCGGTGTTCTCTTACCATATAGATGACCCACCTGCTCCGTTGTCCGCTATACTATAAAAAATAAAAAGTCATAGTAAAAACGATCTAAATATAATGTTTCTTACAAACGTAGTCTCAACAATGAGACATATAATTTATATTAAATATATTGTTAAGCTTCATAATGCCTACAACAGTGCCTATAAAAAAACAACATGGAACAAATAAACTGTATCAGAACATATAAAAATGAATAGTTTTTAAAATTGAGACAAAGAAACAGTATAGCGATATTTTTATACGAAAAGGTTTTTTTATACGAAATTTCCTAGTAAATTATTCTTTCATTTCTCGTTCTAGATATCACCGGTAGAGATTGAGAATGTAATACGCCAACATCCTGGTATTTTAGATGTGGCTGTAACAGGAATACCGGATCCAGAATGTGGAGATCTGCCCGTTGCATGTGTGGTCATAAAAACCGGATATGAGGTTCAAGCAGAGGACATTAAGCGAATTGTACAAGGTAGTTTCGTCATTTATCTAATTTATCAGTATTCTCCTATTAAATTTCTTCAGATTTAAAAAAATATTTATACTTATAAAAAAACAACGCAAAGCATTTCAGTGGATATAATTTTTCACAGAAAATTATTTTTAAAGGTTTTTTTTCATATCCAGACACAAAGATTATTAGGTTTTAATAAGCAACATACACACATTTAATTTTTATTATTTTTTATTTCGTAATTTTGAGAAATATCTGGTTTGAACGCTGCGTTAGAAGATTTTGCATTCCCTTATACTAATTTATTAGTATTTAAAGCAAAATTCTTCAACGTATATTAATGAACGCTTACACAAAATCAGTGTAACGGTTCTTCAGATATTAAATTTTTTGTAACAAATAAATTCAATATGGCTGATCATTTTGTTTATGGGGATTGTGCGGTCAAATTGAAACTTTTAAAATATGTCGAAGCACATACTGGGTCGCTAATAGATTTATAAAGATTAATATTAGGTTATTCAGTCAAACCTGGATAAGCGAGAGTTGAAGGGAGCACAATCTCATTCTTGCTTATAGAGGTTTCTCACTAACCCGAGTTTCTCGCTAATGCAGGCCTATGGGCAGCGTTTCTCTCTTATAGAGGTACGCAGCAATAACGAGCACAACAACGCAGCAATGGACAACATATATGTTTTTAATAGTGTGCATACGTTATGTTCATTAGATTTCGACATATAAGTACTTCATAAGGTATCAATATGCGTACGAAAATAAAGCAACAATTCATGCACTATGTAATTTTTATTGCAGCTATCATCATCATCATCAACCCATTCAAGTCCACTGCTGGACATAGGCTATAAGCTATATTGTAGCTATAGTTCCTCCTAAATAAAATAAATGAATAAAGCTCGACTGTCACTTATAGAGGTATAAATAAGTAGCAGTCTCACTTACGGAAGTTCATGAGGCTTAAACGACTTTCGCTTACAGAGGTTTCTGTTTCTCGCTAATAGAGGCTTTGGGATCTTAAAATGATGGGTCCTGGCTATTACTCTCACTTATAGGGTTTTCTCACTTACCCAGTTCTCACTTATCCAGGTTTGACTGTAATTTATTTGCTAAATTAATTATGGAACTGCTATCCCAAGCGCAATTGCCACCTGCAACTTCTACTACAGGTATATCCATCGTAACCTAGTGGTAATCTGCATACATCCATCTAATGGTACTTAATACGGCCCTCAGTGCGTACCAGGTCGCTAGTATTGTTATAACGGACAAAATGTTTCAGATTCCCTATCTGACGCGAAACAGTTGCGGGGTGGGGTGGTATTTTTGAAGGAAATACCAATGACGGCTTCAACCAAAGTACACAGACGAAAGTTGAAGGAAATCGTCATGAATCCAGACACAGTGCTAAACTAATGAAAAAAATTATAGAATCGTAGAAACAATTTCACTAACGGTAGGTTAGTAATGAAAATGTTTATGGATATAAGAATAACATTATCTGCTTAATGATATGTTTGGCTTTTATTTTTAAGACTCTTTTTAAATATATTGTTTTTTTATTTATATCGCTTTGTTTATTCATCTGTAGTACACAATATATAAGACTATATCGTCACATGAAAGGTTTTATATGCTTTTGGTATTTCATATAATTATTGAAAATATATTATTTAAAATAGTAAGAAATCGTAAGTGTTAGTTAAAAATATTTTAATAATTAATTCTCACATCCGTGGGAGAGCCATGCTGAAGCATATTGTGACGTACAAATTGGGCCGGCTCGTCCGAAGTGTTACCATGGACTCACAGAATACTCATAGTGAAACGGTACTTGTACAGTTCACAGGGTGAGTGAGTAAAAGTACCGCTTAAGCGGCGTGAAAAACCGGTACCACAACCAATGCACGGACTGAGACGCGGTTGTTCATGGGCGGCAGTATTCTCTTATTATATAGGAGACCCACCTGTTCCGTTGTCCGCTATAGATTAAAAAAATCCATTTACCTATTTATTTTTTATTTAATTCCAGTACTTATTCTTAATTAATAGATATCCTAATTCTGTTTAAGTAACAATTACATATACAGAAAGCGCTCTATTACCATCTCAAATATATTATATATTACTTAATATATATAACATATTTAAAACAATGTTATATATTCACAAACTAAATTAGTTTGACACACAGAAAATAAAAGCAAAGTATAACCACTTAACACAGTTAGAATATATAAAAATTTATTCCCTATTAGAACTTTTCACAATTTCAATTAACTTATTCATAGCGATCTTCCCTGTTGATGTTGTTGGAAGTTTCTTCAAGAAAATTACGCCACCGCTAAGTTCTTTGTGTTTTGATAATTTATCTGTAAAGTAACATAAAAAGATTAATATATAAAGTTCATTTATTTTTATTATATATCAGATGACGCAGATATGTCACTTTTATGGTAGGAGATCACCGCCGCTCATGGGCAACTGCGCCACAATGTGTGCTTTAGTTCTGTTGCTGGCTTTTTAGGCTTTAAGCAGTACCGTTTGATGGAGCTCCTGTATCTTCACTCATGTACAGAAACATAGTACAATTACTGTTGTATGCTGATATACTGTAAGTCCAGACAGACAGTAAGGCAAGACAGTGTTAAGATGCCTTGCCCCTGATAGGGTTTTACAAAGACCGAATATATTTATATATTTAAATGCAAATTCTATTCAGATCGGGGATCGAACCGGGTACCCAGAACGTCATTGTAAGAGACAAGAACAGAAATGTTTCCTTCATATAGCATTATTAAGCGACATATATAGAATTACTGCGTAGCATACTGAATATATTGTGATATTCTGCATTATATATATTTTTGCATTATTTAGATCTATATTTTTAGATATGACTCAACCTGTTAAGAAAATTGTATAGATTTTTCCGAAGAACAAGTGTATATAGGCATAGGCCTAAGACCCCTAAGAATTTCATTCGTATAGATACACGTATATCTTACACTTTATAAACGTTTATTTTTATGGGAAGGGTGGCATACGAGCATGAGGCTCACCTAGGATAAGTGATCCTCTGCCCATGAACACCCTAATCCTGGCAGGGCCGTTGGGGCGTTATCGGTCTTTTAGGGACAGATATGCTCTTCTTTTGCGGGTCCCCAATTCGTATTGGTTTGGAAATACCTCTGCAGAAAGCAAATATAGAGTAGAATTACTCAAATGTATAGACATAAAAATAAAACTATATATTTTTTTATGGTATAGCGGACAACGGAGCAGGTGGGCGTCCTATATGGTAAGAGAACGCCACCACCCTTGGACAACCACGCCACAATCCACGCATTTTTGTTGTCTGCTTTTTACGCCGCTTACACGGCATTTTTAAGAGCTTCCGATATCTTCAAATAGCGAAACACAGTAGAAGTTGCGTTTCAAGTACAACTACCATTTCACGCTTAGTCTCCTAAAGTATTCTTATAGTAGTAATTTCAATATATGTAGATATTAGGATAGTAACCCGCTACAAGCTGCTTTATCTCCTGAGCAGTGACCGTGTCATTACGTCTCACGACACAGGCAACAGGCCTCTGCCCGTCCTCGGGATCTTCGATGCCCACCACGCAAACGTCAC